>MU940557.1:0-33398 GCA_036418165.1 Cooperia oncophora
TTGGACGGGATCGATTGGGCGGATCTGCTTGCAGTGTTGTTCGCTGCGGATGATGGGGCGTGCCAGTGAGGGCTAGGTTTGGCGCTCCGCCACCCCTTCTCCACCACTTGCCTGAAAGGTGAGCGACAACAACTGGTGGAAAACGACTGATGCAAACGATATGGTACATCCTTGTAGCTGGGCGAAAGAAAAAGAAGAAACGCGCCAAATCCTCCTCCCCCCCCATTATCCGCAGGGAACAAGACTGCATCATTGCTCAAGGTATATTATCAATAATGTTACCGTCCATATCTGAGGGAAAAGAGGGCGTTTCCAAGCGCGTAACCGCAGTGCCGCGACGACCGACGTTATGAATACACCCGTTATCCACGAAAACGATAGAGCGTAGGACGGCGGTAAGGCTTGAAGCGCACTGAAGCGGACTTTTCATTGTAGCGTAGCGGGCTCAGGATGACATCATTGTTGTGACAAAGCCGCCCAGGCTGCGCTCCCAACCTCGCAGCATCGTTCGCATGGCTCACCACTATGTGGAACGGAATCAGTGACGGATAGTCTTTCTCTATAGGAAACGACAGAGCGTGGCTTGGAGAGCAGTCAGGAGAGCAGTGTAGTTATCACAATGCTGAGTTGTGGGCAAAAGTCGTGCCCCAGGCGGGAGTCGAACCCGCACCTCACGCTTTCCGGGCGAGTGCGCTATCCGTTACGCCACCAGGGCCGCTTCCTGTTTAGCTTAACGGCCGCTTTTACCCTCTCCAGCTTAATCCGGCTTATGCCGTAGCCGGTACAGCCACTCACGCGTTTAATCTATGGCTTACGCATAAGCCCTCAATGTTGAGCAGAGGTAAAAGCGCGCCTGGTGGTTAAGATTAGCGCACTCGTCCCGGAAAGCGGTGAAGGTGCGGGTTCGACTCCCCCTGGCCATCGACTTTTTGTCCACAATTCAGCATTCTTCTGATACATTTGGATACGAGCGACTGCGCTTAAAACAGTCATTGTAGTCTCCACATCCTTCCAGCAACATGTATGTGTAAGATAGGAGAGTCAGGACGAGATGAAGCATCTCTTGGACACCCCTTTTCGCCCACCGATATGGACTGTTGTTGGGGACAAAGTAATCAGTTCAGGCTGAAACATTTGCACCAGCTCTCAAGTGAGGCTCGAGTGAATCAAATGAGCCAGTGTCCGCCAATATGTATCCGATCCTTTTTGTGGCTTCTTAGAGTATTCAGTTTTGCGCTGTGTGTGAACGGGGCCTTCATTTCAGGTGCTCACCTTCACACAATTCGAGCACCGAGGACTTTACAGTGAATTCGTCAGGTTCTCATGACTATTCGAGGAGTGATGGTGGATACGTCCCACTCCTTTGTTATGGATGCAATCTTTATGAATGACACCCACTTGATCTTTTTGTTTTCATTGTTAATGAAGTTTTCCTCATACCATTCAGTAATGTAATATGCTATGTAACATCGCCATCAAGGTGGGCGGTTGCAGGAGGGCTGACGAACCCGCCTCCATTGCTCTACCAATGGTGATTGGTTAGTGATCGATTCAGAACGATACCAACCAGTGATGGAAAGGCCGCTGGTGCACTCTTCTTGGAAGCGACCCGACTGATTGCTGTGATATCGACTGTACCTCCCAAAGGATAACGGCCAAAGATAACTAGTGGAAAGTTGCCTTACAACTGATAGTGTTCCATGAATCAGAACCCGCTTAGACCGACCTAGTCACTCAGTCCCAGTCTTTGATGGTGCCTCAAATCAATAAGCTATCGAAAACTCTGCTAGTTGTGAGCGATGCCGCGCTTCGCTTGTACTAATCTACAGTTATGATCCTTGCAAAGTATAGGCGTTTGACGGGGCGTGGACTTAGCGCGCACAATAACAGTACTTTCGCCATCATCGTGCGGTCTTAGCGATGATATATAGGTGAAAAAGACCGCCCTGAATGCTATTAAATCCACTCATCACCAGCCTTGCCGTTTTCAGCGATAATAACTGTAGACCGCTTGCCATTTCTGCTTCCATCCCGTTTTCACTGGAGATTACATGAGGAAATGAGGAGCCGACCATGAAGGCTTCACTAATAGTGATTATATGTTAAGAACTCCATTCTTGCAATCATCGCCCATCCAGGAACGGTTTGGGTAAGCATGTTTTGCATTTGTTTGTGGCGGTAAAGCCTTATATTATGATTCCGCTTTTCTAAAACTTTGTCGAAGGGCCGGGGCGCCCCGCCCAAAATTTTTTTTTTTACTTGTGGCGGAGTGATTCCAAACCTAAAGAAAATTCACCATATCACTTCTTCAAGCAGTACCTTAGAAGTCACTAGTTTCTCCGACTTGAATTGTGAAGTTTCACAATATATTTCAATGCCGTTATGCCTTCAGCGGCCGTTGGATTTAGAGGCAGGTGCAGCGATAAATTCAGGACTTGTAGGATTACAGCCTACCGGACAGGGAATTCGGGCACGCCTGAGCAGGCGCTGAGTAGCGGGTTTCCCACGGAAGCTACCTTAGAGCGCCCTTTCAAGCCGCAACATACTGACCGCCCGCCTGCAAATGTTCGACCGATGCTGGCGCTGGGGAGACGGTAAAGAGGATCGTAATTCGCCGCACCGCCACGCGCGGCGATGGGCGCGGCGTTTTCATAACTCGTTTTAACCTGTCGAATGGAGCACCGGACTTCATGTAGACCCCGTCATCGTAGACACTCATTACTGTTTTCGGTCCTTAATTGCATGTTGTCGCCATCTACTACCTGGAACCATCGTCCTTTGCAGACGAGACGTCGCACGCGACGCCCAGCAGCGCGGCGAATTACGATCCTCTTGTCACATACCCGACGCTCGTATCGCTTCATTTGCGAAGTACAATATGAAGCGAAGGGATTGATATGAAGCGGCTGCGGTGCTGCATGGATATATGAGTACATACATGCAGCCGTATCTACCGTAGCGGTTATTGGCACGATGCCAACGGGGAACTCGTCCGAGATTGCTCTCTGCGTCCCGTAGAACAAAGCATTTTGCAGCTCTTGACCGTTTCACTTCGCTTTTTCATCATTTTCGCACTCTATAGCATCCCTGCTACCATGTTAGACCGAGTACATATTATCGTGCCCTTAACGTGCCTTTCTTCAACCGTCTGATGGCCTGTGTAGACGCGGATTCAGATCCGTTGACACGCCCCATCGTACACATTGAACAGGACTACTTTGCGGCCTTTGACGCATGATATCCTAGTAACCACTAATTTTGAGGTATTTTTCCTAATAATCGTCTTCTCTGGACGAACACGAGATGAGTCATCAACGAATGAATATGCAAGCAAGGAGTACAGTGAGGAGGAGTTTCTGAAACTTTTCGTCAGCACTCACGGAAAGTCCAGATTTTTGTGAGCAAACACCTTTTTCTCAAATGTTTCCTTTGATTATGTCGCCTACGAAAATGCACTCAAATAGGAAATGAACTTCTCCCTACAAAAATGTCTCGCTTTTCTTCAGCATAGATACCCCCTCAAAGTTTTTCCCCTAGGTGCAGTTGTTCTCAACGCAGACGCCGGGGCGTGTCAGGAACTACATTAGCGTGGCCTGATTGTTGAGTCGGTTCAGCGACAATTTGGTAGGAAGCGAGCGGGGCGCCGGAGCGAGCATAGAGAAGAGAGACGAGAGAGAGAGGAGATGCAAAGTGAGAAAGAGGGGGAGGGAGAGAGAGCGTGTGTCTAACAGTTGACCGCTGCTGGGGCATAAGTTCCGGTTGGTGTGATTTAAAAGGTAGAAAAGCTCATCGCTAGCGCTTAACCGTGCCAGACGTGGGGTGTTGGCGCAACGGTGCCAGTATAGGTGCATATACCGCACGCAATGCGGTCCGTCTGTGTCGTTGGTTCTGGGCGAAGCCAGTGCTTGGTAGGAAATAAGGCCCTCCAAACTCCACGTCAGACTTTCAAGCCCTGTCGATTCGGTTGTTGAGGACTGTAACACCCTTGCTATGCAGTATCCCTGTTTGGTATCTTATTAGGCAATTTATAGGTACACTTGTTCGCTGCGGACGGTTGGGCGTGTCAGGCAGTATGAGCGTGACTCGCTCATTGCCTTCAGTTATTGGGCCAGATACGTTGGGTGTGTCACCCCTTCAAAGCCGTTCTCTGCCTTCTTGTTGAAGCGCGCATGCGACAAAAAGTGGTAGAAAACGAGTAATACGAACGATATGATACAGTCATATTTGCTCGCTTTAACAACTGGTAGAGAACGAGTCTGGCACCGCGCCAAAATCATCCCGCGTGACACGCCCAACGTATCTGGCCCAATAACTGAAGGCAATGAGCGAGTCTGTGTCATTAATGAAGCAGGCAGATCCTCTGCCAATGAAGCGATCTGAGCGAGTTGAAGGGCCTATCGCTTCTGGACGGGATTAGCCCCTCATTCACATAGAATGACACCACCGCTAAGGCTGCGTTCATACTTCGGGGAAGCGTCAGCGATTTGGAAAGTATAGATGTCTATCTAGCGTCTACCAGCGTCTACCAGTGTCCACCAGCGACCAGCAGCGTCTAGTAGTGAAGAGCATGGCGCGATAGGAGGGTAGCAGACTGCTGTTATAGAGTGTGGCGCGATGGAAGGCTAGCAGACAGCTGTTACTCCTCTCCCATAATCTCTACCAGCAGTCTGCTGCTGGTCGCTGGTGGACGCTGATAGACACTGGCAGACGCTGGCGAGCTAGTCGCTGACCTGCCGGGCGGTCGGAACGCTGGTGGATGCTATTGGTCGCTGGTGGACGCTGCCGCAGAGTATGAACGCAGCCTAAGTTTCGATCGCACCATGGTATTCTTCCGAAAAACTAATGACAAAAGTGCAAATTAGTGTATTGAACTGAAAACTCTTTCATTAGGGACACTCACTGCTTTGACCAAAACACATGTCTAGAGATTAGGGATGAAGTGTTCGAGCTGAAGCGAAGGTGAGTCCAACAGCACCATGCCCACTCAAGTTTTGAGTTTTATTTCATTCTCTTTTTATTGGGCGGATGTAGAGGGGGTGATTGTATTGACATCCATCTGTAGAGCCATAAGGGGGGGGGCGTAAAGGAAAATGGTGAGTGCACCTTTTACCCTTTTTACCCTTCACTTTCACCACGCACAGTCTGAACACTTGTTATTCACTCAGATTATATGTCACTGATGTTGATACTTTCAGCAATCCCTATATTTCCGGGCAGCAAAAAATCAGAAGAGCCGTAAGGAAGGGTTTCTTGGTGCTCACTTACGCGTTTTTGAAGCTTCCTGAAAGTGGGTTTTTGCTGTCATAAAGTAGGGCGTTTGGCCTATCATAAATACTGATGGGATGGGGGGGGGGATGGGTCATCGAAAAAAAAATATGCATTTCAGAGCTGACCAGAAGCGCTTTGGACACCAGACACTGGGAAATCGACAATTCTGTGAAACCTATGGGTATTGAAGGAAGAGCAATCGGTCAGAAGTTTTGAATAATGACATTCTGGGATAGCAACTCTGCACTTGTCGTGAAAAAAATGGAGGTGTTCTTCATATATAGCAAAGACAGAAGAATCTATAAGGGGTCGTATTTAGGCACTTGGCGAGCATTGCATTTCGTCCTAGAACCGAGGAACCATAAGTGGGGAATATTTGGGCCAGCTGGAGACCCCACCAATTTCACCAATCCCGATTCTGAATGTCTGCGAAGGTAGTTCCTGATCCACAACCACAGCGTAGGTATCATTTCTGCGGCCAAAACACATAAGAACACTACCCACTTATTGCAAAGGCGATGCTCCGCCCATTGCCTGGTACCACGCCCAGCGCTCATTTCTATCGACACCGTGATGATGCGCTTGTTTCGCTAGAAGTTGTTTTTTTGGAATGGTGAGAGTGAAGCGATGTGGGGAAAACAGCCGGTTCGTAAGAACTTCTTCACTCGTCCGTGGTTGTGCTACAAGTTCGGAAGGACAAGGGTCTGTTTGCAGGATATTCTGCCTCGGGCTCTTTTCCTGCTTTTTCCTCACTATTGATGTCAACTAATACTTATAACAGCATATATTGAGCATTACTACCTACCAATTAAGATAGTTGGTGTTTTTAAACTGATTAAATATTTAGATGAAATGTTTGCTAGTGGTGCGATTCCACTAACGGAGAAGTCAAACGCACGTGTATTAGCGTTAGGACTCGGCGGGGGATCTTTGCCCTCCTACCTACACCATACATTTCCACAGGCTACTGCCAATTTCTTTAAAGGTATTCAGCCATACTAAGGCTGTTTCCATACTTTGCGCAGCGTCCACCAGGCGGTCTACCAGCGTTTCAACGGCGGCTCCGAGTGTCAGCAGTCGCCAGCGACTAGGAGAAGTATAGATATCAATCTATCGTCTGCAGCGTTCACTGATGCGCCGGGAGTGGGAAGTAGTTTTCGACGAGACCCCTGTTCAGCTGCTGCACCCTCCTGCCTAGATCGATACCTACCTCCTGCTTCCCTGGTGCCTCCCGAGACGCTGGCATGCTGGTGGACACTGCCACAAAGTACGAAAGCAGCCTAATCAAAAGGGTAATGGTTGCTGAGTTATCGTCATAGGATAGGCCAGGAATTCGACAATTATTCAATGTCATCTGGCCTCGACGGTTTATCTGGCCTGTGAGGTTTAGGTCGCCCAGACTCAGGAAACTAATAGTTTTATTATGAAGAAAAAAAGATGAAACTAATTGGTTCGGACGAGACAAATTACTCAAAGTTGCCCTCCACGATTGATGAAGAATTGATCATCTTCCTATGAAGGCAATCTGGGTTCAAAATCACCAAGGGCCTGCCCTTTTCGAGGCTTGAAAGTGCGGAGGTGGGCTGCAAGCCTACCACCGCAGCCCAGGACGCCCGTGCTAGCAAGCGTTGTGTGATAATGTCACTGGGCTCATGTCATATCCATCTTGACGATCCTGTGCTACTCCCAGTGACGATAGTCAACTGCAACTAGGAGGTCTTTATTAAGAGCGCTTTTTCTGTTGTCACCTTCATTAATAAACCAAAAACTGAATTGGAACCAAGGACATTATTTTTGAACCTCAGTACGCCTTCAGAGCGCTGAGACGGGACTCATGTTGAGATTAGCACAGGATCGGAAGCGGTCCTCTTCCCAAACTGAAGGCATGAGGCACGATAGTTCGGTATTCGGTCTAAAACGGAAGTAGGGGTGCTATGCAATGGGAAAATGGCGAAAGAGCGAAGTGAAACGGTTACGGGAAAAGCACGCGACCACATATGCCGAGTAAGCGGAGTCACATAAAAGAACGAGAAAGTGCGGGAGGATAACTGAGTGTGCCCCGAAAGAAGCAGAAAGGGGTCGTCCGAAAATGACCAAATAGAGATTCGTATCGGACCCCATCTTCGTACGATGCATGCCAGGAATATAAAACGGCTATTTTCAACGATTATCACTATTCATTGCATGATATCAGCTCTCCTATTTTATCACATAACTCTCACCATTCGGAATAGAGAGAGACAGCATAGTGGCTACTATCTAGTAGCTAGC
This sequence comes from Cooperia oncophora, assembly GCA_036418165.1. Taxonomy (NCBI): domain Eukaryota; kingdom Metazoa; phylum Nematoda; class Chromadorea; order Rhabditida; family Trichostrongylidae; genus Cooperia; species Cooperia oncophora. Next base: position 7,540 of record MU940557.1, read on the forward strand.
AGCCAGTGGAGGTCGGCATGGGCCTAAGGGGTAAGGGGTTAGCTTCCAGCGGAGTTCTTGGGGATTTATCGTGCCACTTGCCTTCAAGACATAACTGTGCTCTCTAGCGTAAACTACTAAATTCAAATTTAAATAAACTATTAATAGAGCCAATAGTTCACAAATTCAGATGAGCATCACTGCCGTCGAAATCCATCGGCCAACATTCGAAATGGCCAAGAAGTGGTATTCACTGAAGACAGATAGATTATTTCAAGTCGTCATTGGAGATGGAGTAGAATATCTGAGGCAGAGTGTTCAAGAAGGTTGTTCTTCCAGATATTGTACTTTTTTCCTTTTCTGTTCCTCTAGTAACCCCGATCATCACTATTGGTAAAAGAAAATAAAAGAAGATAAAAGGAGAAGGATGAAATCTTCGCTGTTGATCCATCCCTTTGTGGGATAGGGCACGCATTCTAGTTCCATCCTCGTAATGGCTTATTAAATAAATGCGATGCGGCTTACACAATGACTTGCCGATGAACAAGTCAGTGTTTTTATCCTCCTGGACAAATCTGGTACCAATTTACCATACCCGCAGTGCAGAAGGCTTGGTTGGCCTGAGCCGATCTCGCTTTGTTTCCCAGACTGTGCGCGTGGTAAGCCTTTCACATGAAAGTACACCACCTCCGCCTTAAAAGAGATAAAAAATAAGAAATAAAAATACGAATGAAAGAAGTGGTAATAATCATACCGTGCAAATACAACCAGTACTACACATTTGCGGGAGACGGACCACTTCATCGTGAGTTAGTCGGTTAACATCGCGCGCGACAAATGGCGCGGTCAGAGTTGCACTACGGTATCCACGGGCTCTTGTCGAAACAAGGGATTTGAATTAATTCACGGCATTTTCTACCAACATTCCGTTGTCGGACCGTCCGTCCGTGATCCCTACATGAAACTGGCCATGGTCCAGTACAACTCGTACGCGACGGATGCGGCGTCGCCACCCACACCTACCGGTCGGCCACATGGCAAAACCCTGGACAACTGAGAGTGCACTACTCTGAGACACGGTGCCTTCAATCTCCTATGTCTGCTGCTCCTCGCGAGAGCATTCGCCTCGGAGAGTGACCATCGTTAGCGACGACTGTCTGGCAAGGGGTTCTTGGTGAACCTATTTCCCGACCCCCTTTAGTGGCACTATATTTCGCAGTTAGCAGCGACCGGCGGGTGGGGGGGGCTTTTGCTGCTTCACTAGTTCCGGTTTATGGGTCTCACTCTTGTGATACCTGTGGACCCTATAACCCTTCCAGCTCACGAAAAAGCTCTCTAGATGGGTCGACGCGTCGATGGGAAGTGACAAAAACACAAAACGCCCTCCCCCTATCATCGAACTGCTCCGACTCTATACTGGCGGAAAATCCGTCAAAGGGGTCCTATAAGAAGCCGTTCGAAATATTCAGATTGGATGGATGGCAGTCCATCTTCCAACGCATCCATACCGATTCCAATTTTTCAAAGTAATGTCTGCACATAGTAAACTTCAACTCAAACTATCCTGCTCATGCTATAGTACGGCTAATGGGCCAATTTCAGACCCGCCCAATTTGATGTTATCGTGCTTTGATGCTTGTTTTCATGAAAAACACAAAGAGATTCACTGCCCGAGTACGTATTTCTTGAAGCGGAACCTATAGAGAACATGGCTACATTACTCGGTGAACGAGGTTAGATTAGCAGTTAATTCAGAACTTTTCATATCAGTTCAAACCATCCAGCGCATGCTGAGAGCAGGGGTCTTGTGTATTGCAAGTCTATGGCTCGCATGTCGCGTAGGACACGGCAACGTGGTCAATGGGGTCTGCTTCACCCAGGAGAACAGTGTATCCCTCTGGTGCAGATGCAGGTGTATCCCTAAAGTACAGTCGCTGTATCGCAAGATGTTAATGGGAAACTCGTCCAAAAATGATCGTCCAGTGCCGTGCAGGGCAAGGTTCTTTCGCGGGTTTCTGGGAGCTCACCTCGCTTTCAGTGACATTTAAAAAGTGAAAATTATTGTGCCTTAGGCATTGTTTACCCTTTCCTGCCCCAATCATCCGGAATTCGGCAGGTTCTTGACCGACTTTTTCCTCGGTGAACGGATTGGCTAAAAATATGTCTTCTGGGATAGTTGACCTCCTGCAATACCTCCGCTTCGGCACAAAACGTCCTGTCGCTGCTTGAGCCGCAGACGCCGGCGCCCAGTGGCGCCGGCGCCACTTAGTTTCAACCAAGAGCAAATGCCAAGATATTCGGATTTTCAGCGAGCGCTCAACTATCCAGGAGACAACATTCGAGCCATTTTGTGCCTGCCGAGACAAATAAATCGCCGTCAAAACTGGCGCCCCCGCAACTTCGGCCCAATGACTGATGCGGCAGCGAAGCCCGTAAATAGTGCCCTGCGTCTTTACTTCCTTCCAAGCTAACCTTTTTCCCTTGTTCATTTTTAAAAACTGTCTGCTGTGGAGCTGGCGGCGGAGTCTTCAATGTGGGCGGTGCTAGAAGATAAAATGGAATGGCGACGCTTAAATATTATAACCCACACATCATGAAATAGTTCCATACTGCGCTTCTTGTTAGTCTGCAACCTTAACATCAAAGAAACAGCAAAAAAAAAAATTCTCCATGAACTTGCATAAGATCGGTCACATCTTAGGTGTTATCGTCGACGTTCTTCCTAACTCTAAGCCTCTTAGGCCGATTGTTGAAAAAGTAAGTGAACCTCATTTGATCCAAGAATTTTATGGAAAGGCTTACAGTAACGTCAAAATGTTGATAACTCTTCTAAAAAACTTCCCATCTTTATGTTCCACGTGCGACAGTACTTGTTCGCAGCTCTTAACAATTTCTCGCCGTTGATTCTAAAAAGTACTACTCCGGGATGATCGCTAGACCCAGACCGTCCACTATAGCCACCCCTTGTCCAAGCAAGATGCTAACTGGCGACAGACAGTCGGACCTTCCTGTTGTTCATAGCTCGCTGACCATTTCGCTGGAGAGTCTCTTAAAAAAAGCTTCCGGCCAACCTTGGACAGTACTATGGGTGGTACAAATATTAAATGAAACCGTCACACTGCTCCAGAACATTGCCCTAGTGCGCTGATCAGGTTTGGTAGTCGTGATGACGATTAAGTTCTCTTAGCCTGCGTTCATGCTTCGCGGCAGCGGTTTTCACAAAAACTATTACGCGTCCAGCAGGGCTTCATAGCGTCCGGCAGCACCAAGCGACTAGGAAAGTTACCGCATCGCCTAGCGTCTGAGCGTGCGCCTGCGTTACCAAGCGCTTACCGCTGCGTCTACAACCACTACCAGCGTTCGAAGAGCTTGGAAAAAATGGGTACCGATCCAGCGTCTACCAGCGTCCGGGAGAACAGAGTATGGCGCGATAACAGGGTAGCAGCTGGTACACTCCTATCGCGAACTCTCTCTACCAGCAGTCCGCCACCATCCTATCTTCCCATACTCTATCAGCAATCTGCTATCCTCCTATGGCCCCATACTATCTACGACAGTCTGCTACCCTTCTATCTCCCCATACTCTACCAGCTGTCTGCTACCCTTCTATCGCAACATACTGTGCACTCCCGGACGCTGCCGTCGCTGCTGTCCGCTGGTGGACCCTCCTGGTCGCTGGTGGGCGCTGTCGCAAAGGATGAGGCAGCCTTAGGGTGATGATTCTCGAAGTATTCGAAACCTGATGAAATGAGTATAGCGAAGGAAACAAAGAACTTCCAAATTTTCGACTTGCCAAGTTATGTAGAGGTAATTCGTGTATTACTGATCGAACTCCTGAGATTCTCGCAAAGAGGCCCGGGGTATAATTCCCCTCACATGAATATGCGTCTGCTTCAGAACGTTTTTATCCTTCCTTAGCCTCACTGGAACAAAGAGCCTTGAATTTTCCAACATTTTGACCGCTATTGTTTGTAGAAATTTTTACCATCTGACGGGCTCTTCATAGACAGCTCGCGCACGTAATAATGTCAAGACACTGTTTCAGGTTAAAACATTGTTTCTAAAGTACTTCAAATACTGCAAGGAAAAACATATAGAAGCCCAAAGCAATTTTGTGAGTAATTGATTGGTGATTTATGTTGGCGTGTGCGCGTAGCTCGTGTGAGATCCGAGTGCCGGGATGCGTTCATAGTTGGATTTCGGGAGAGCTGAACTACGCGCGTACGTGTTGATCAAATGAGTCCATCTTGGACTGCGTTCATACTTTGCGGCAGCGTCCACCAGCGTCCACTAGCGTTCCGAGCGTCCGGCAGTCAGCGCACCAGGAAACTATAGATATCGATCTAGCGGTTCTGATATCCACCAGCGCTCTTCCAGGCGCGCTCGAAAACCTAGACAGAAATATATGTATTGCATCTAGCGTCCACAAGCGTTTTCAATCAGCGACCGGGACATCGTAAGCCAGAGCATGGGACACGTAAGCAAGGGCTAGCAAACAGCTTGGGTTATAGGCCGTCGCTGAAATTGCACCGCGGGCGTGCAACTGCACCGCACAACTGTTAAGGCGCAGAGTTATGCAGTTTAATGTACGGTGTATGTAATGTAGTGTAGTTGTACGGTGCGGTTGCACACGTGCAGTTACACAAGGACTATATCCAGTTGTTTGTACCTCCCCCTATTACTTCCCATATCTCTCTACTCCCCAGTCGCTAGTGAACTGTTGTGGCCGTTTGCCGACGCCTGGACAGCATGATGCAGCCTTACCGGAATCGATCACTTGTCGAAAAAACGTCAAGACAGCGATACCCATTATTTCAGGGTTTCAGGATATCTGTGAACGGAGTAACCACACATTGTCCTTATTGTTTCCATCCTCCTTCCCTCCTTTCCTTCCTTCCTTTACTTTTCTTTATTCTCCTCCATACAAATGCTCGACCAGAATATGCGATGAGGAAATACCTCCGCAACTTCGCAGCGAAAAAAATGCGGTCGACAGAGATGGTCAAGCGATCAGTTCGTTTCCAATCCTTTACACCTACTCTTAAGCTGAGTGGGATCGAACTGACCAATAGCTCTCTACTTCTTCCCGGACTCCTCAATTCATTACAATTTTGGGCATGAAAATGAACACAACCCTTTATTTCAGGTACTCACCCTCACGCAATTCAAGCATAAGGAACTCTATGCCGAACTCTCCCATCTTCCTGACTCTTCGAGGGATGACGCTGGATAAGCCCAACTTCCGCTGAACATGTTTCTCTACAAATGACTTCCAAAACTTGATCATCTTGGTTTCCTTGTTAATAAACTTTCCGAAGTTCGTACTGTGGTGCACTTCGTCCTCGTAGATGGCTCAGTGACAGACTGCTAACACCATGTAATAGAACCTAGTGGCGGATCCTTAGCGAAAGGCGCTGCGCGATGCGTCACTGTGTTCACAGTTGCGGCCGTGGTTCAATCCCACTGAGGCAATAATTTTTGCTACAACTACTGGTCACAGGGTGCTCTATCAGGTTTTGATCCAGCGAATCAAACAAAAAAAGCATGTTGGATGACCATTTGGATCCGATCTTAAACGGACGCTTCCAATGGCGGAACTCTTGGTTCCGAGCGTTGTGTTCCAGCGCTGGGACCCGACCGATAAGCCACGATCCGGGGGGCGCCACTAGCATGGCCATGTTGAGGTCCAACCCAGCTTGCGACATAAAAAATATCTCCTGCTGAAATTTGCCCAAAATAAGGCGGATATGCAAACTTTCTGAGCCGTCGCACCTGAACGTGTTTCCATAGTTGGTACACATACTGTCGTTCACAGCTAACTCTTTACTTACCCATTATCGCATCAACGTGGTACAACCTAGTGCGACTCGTTCGTCGTATTACGAGCAGGAGGGCATCGTTGGTTGGGGATTTCGGGCGAGGCTGTACAATCCGTCCCCCCTCTTACGAAGTGGATTGATACGACCCTCTAGTTCCCTCTTTAGATACCATCGAACAGCTGTCGCGGTGCCAGGCACGACAGCAGGGCGTGGTTGTACATACTGGCCCGCGAATGCCCCACGATCCCCCCCCCCAACATGGCGTTCGCGAACAAGAACGACAATCAAAACTAACAAAGCGTAATTTTATTCTCAATTTCTCAAAGCGAATACGACCCACCCTAATGGGGATCCCCAAAGCAATCAGTGCCCTGACCTACGAGCAGCCGCAGGGCACAACAGAGGGGGTGTAGCACTTGTGATGCAAGAAAAAACAGCAAAAAAAGTCAACAAGAGCGGAAATTTTCCAAGTCGCAAAGTTCTTCAATTGCCCTCTCAGATGCAACGTAAGCCCCCCTTCCCAAACAACGAACAAATACGATCCCCCTCCCTTACTAACGTCGAGCAGGAAACATCAACTATCAGTAATGGTTCCGGTACTAAATTCGACCCTCCCTCTCCAGCACACGAGCGAATACGATCCCCCAACCACTTCATGGCGTCCGCGGAAAACAACGATCAAACTATCAAAAGGAATTTTTTTTCTTTTCATCGAAGCGAATACGACCACCCCTTAATGGGGAGTCCCCAGCGATGATGTGCCCTGATTACGACAAGGCCCATACACTAGTCGCGAATTTTGTCCGAATGTGGTACCAACCCCTCCTTTTTTTTAAAAGCGTTATGAGGGAAAACTGCGTACGACCTTCGTTCTCTCCTCATCGAGCTGTCGAAGCGGTGGGGAGTAGGTGTGAAAATTGTTAATTTTTGAAAAGTGAAAATCAAAGCCGGGAAACAAACCCGCGTTGGGAATGACTCCTTCCTTTTTATAACGTCTCTGAAACGGAGAGCAACCGAGCATCAAAAAAAAAAATTTCGTCAGCCGATCCCCTTTCCTAGCGACCAAATGCCCCCCCCTCTCCGGAGATCCCCAAACAATGCTGTGCCCTGTGTGCCCTGGATTACGAGCAGCGGAGGGAGGAGGCACATATAGCACGCATGAAACGCGAAATTCTTCAAAAAACTCCTATGGACGCGTAGTCATTACGCTCGATTCTCAGGTTGTTTTCGCATAACGATGCGCCTTGGCCTCCATAAAGATGTATCCGCGTAGCACGCGCAGTTCTGCGAAGGGGCGGGGGGGGACATTTTGCACTTTCGCTTCTTCACTAGTTCCGGTTTACAAGTCTCACTCTGGTGAAACCTGTGAACTCTTGTGAATCTGGAGCAAGCTTGTCTAGCCACCATGGTAGAAGCCTGTCAGCTCTTGTGAGCTCACGAAATGGCTCTCTGAATGGGCCGACACGTCGAGGGGGAGTAGCAAAAGTGCAAAATACCCTCCGTCGCTGAACTGGCCTCTAGTAGCATGATAATATGCCGCGCCACCTTCGCCTATCAGCCTTTCAGGCCATGACCGAGCTTTTCCTGAAAAGGTCTTCCTATTTAAGGACGTGAAAAGCCCAAGCCACTTTTATTTATTGCTATTACTTTTCCTTGCTGTCAAATTTGTACAACCTGATTCAACTTTATTCATCGTAAACAAAAATATGTACATACATTTCGAAAGAGTGTGGTAATTATTGATTCCAAGAAACATTCGAAATATGGCTCAATCGAATGGAATTAGCAGGACAAAAACGAGCAAATATGATTCTAAGGACCCTAAAATTCAACTGTACTTTTATCTCAGCCTTTTGAACCAGTTATGGGCTAAGGCCTTCATTGGTGGAAAACGCATGCATGACTATGTAGTTCGGGTAAAGGTGGGTAGATGAGAGGGTGGAGTAGGCAACGAGTAAGTAACCCAAACAAATTGCTCAATTGCAGGCTGGGTAATCAGTGCTAGGAGGCAGCTTTGGCGCGCACATATTGGCACACAGCTCTGCTTTTTGAAGGGTTGGACTAAGTCACAATCACCCGTAAATACCAGGCATCTACGCACAGTTCTAGGCTTCGGCTCGTGGGCTAGCCAGGTGTGAACACGCCACGCCTGGCTTCGCATGTTTCGGTGCGTCCCGAAAGCGCGGCCCAGCGAGTACGCCGGTGTATCCCCGAACGCCAGAGGACATACTACCGCACGTGAGGCATGTTGGTCCCACACCACTATCAGAAAGAGCCTATTTATGCCGAACAGTTTTGTGTTTGTGGAGTACGGGCAATTCGCACTTTGCACACAGCTATTAAAAGATACCGAATTCTTCGCGCACTTTTCGGCATGAGAACGAGTCACTGTAAAGGCCGAGCATGAATTTTCATTGCGAAGTTATAAATTACTCGTTGCTACCCCGTGTCTGGCAACCCGACCTGCAGAGACAACGCAATTGCACGAAGAATTTAATCAAAGCGGATTAAAAGTACTTCTTTTGGGCAGTAAGCTACTGACATTGACCAATATATTCTTGCTAAAATTTTCTTCTGTCATAAATGCGGCCTTAAACGTGGACGATTAGTAAGGTACTGGCCTTAGACTCTGCCTGTTCGTGACGTATAATGTGGCCTATAGAGTAGCTACACCACCTATACCCTGGCCCAGGCCAGACCATGCACTGATTTACCGTACTAGTGCAGACAATAGAGAGCGTACAAAAAAATGTGTAAAAAACTAAAAGCAAAAACATTGACCTGCGCTATTAGAATTAGATCTAGATAAAACTCACTGATAATATAAAACCAGTGAGCCTACACTCTCGTTCAAGCAAGATTGTTCTCAATAAATAGCATACTACGTAGCAGCGGAAAATCACATGCATGGAGGGGAATCCCACCTTCAGATCCTCCCTATTAAGGTGCTGAAACAGTATTGATACCACGCGCGTAAAATCAATACCCTGCGTAAAATCAATACAGCATAAAATCTACACATACGCTTCAATGAGGCGAGCTAAAATATGAAAGCAAGCTCACGATTCAACGCCGAATAATTTGAGGTTTAATAAGTACCGTCATTAGCGTTATGTACTGCATCAAGAGTACAAATACCGTAGTCGTTCCCAATGACGAAAAAGCTCGATCTTCTTGAGAGAAGACTCGTAGTTAGGGCGATATGAGGAGCTGATGAAGAGTAACATTTTCAAATAAAGGCAAGTAGAGGAGAGTTGGCCAACAATGAGGGCTGACATTCTTGGGCAATAGGACCTGGAGTTGCAGAGGTCCACCTCCAGCGTGTCAATAGGATCGTGCAGTGAGAAGATTTCGTGTCGGAGGCTTCAGGAAGATTTGATGACCATCCTCTCCAGAACTCCCTTCGTCACCAGATTCTGGCGAAGCAGAACGCGGTGAACCATGCCGTGAAATTGATGATCTTGGTGATCCTCCTGAAAATCCTGAGGAAATTTTCTGACAATAATACTGCGAAACGGTTAGAGGCGGCATGTCGAGCATTTTCGGCTATAGATCGAATTCTCCCATGTCATGTAAAAGTCAGACCATTACTTGCAGCTGTTAGACCATGAGTGGTTCCCGTAGGAGTGTAAGAAAGTGATTTCCCTGGTGAATAATGAAATGTTTGTGCAATTTTGAGGGACAAATACATGGCGCATCCCATCGTTTTTAGACCTAGCAAACATCTCAAAAATGATCAATCAAACTTCAATTTACATTACACTTCGTATACCCTTTATAGTTAGGGGTGTCCGAGGCTAGCTACAAACAAGCGTGCGGTCGCGTCGCGTTCTGATCATGCGTTGGACGGATTGAAGTGATATTGATTCAGAACTAAAATCTTGTACATACCTGGACTTCGTGAGCTATCACCATCAGAAAGCTTCTTCCTTCTTATGCTGCTGTTTGAACCAGTCGAGAACGAGTTCGACGCACGGCGCATTCGTCGAACTTCTTTGTAGAAACCGTCTCGGACAGAGGAAAACACCTACAAGGATGAAGTTATGAGGTGAAGCCAGAATAACTAAGTAAATAAATAAATAAATAAATAATTAAAATAAATAAACAAAATAGGCGGTGAATAAATGGACAGATGAGAAGTAAACCGGTTCTTATGAGTAAGAAACTAAAATTGCTGCGCGCGATCGTTATAATCAACTGCTAATTCTTACTAACTCCTCTACAGAAGCGCTAGAAATAGCCATGACGCTCGGAAAGAATGTACGCGAGATCGATTCCAGTCCAGCTTCAACTTTTTGCTCACAACAGTGAGTTACTGTGTAAAATGTTGGTGTTTTGCCATGTCGAACCCCACTCGTGGGACGCCAAAGACGTGAACGGGAACGCATCAAAGTAACTTCACGAATGCTGAGTTCATGTCAAACGTGAAAGGAGAGCGGCGTCGCGGACACTCAGTTCTGTGGAGGCGGCGGCGTTTAACTGCACTTGTGGAAGTACCGGTTAAGGCAGACAGAGAATTAAGGCTATTATCGTTGTCTTGTGTACGCCCAGATTACGGGTCGGTGGCCTAACCTGTAACAGACTATCGCGCTGTCGCAACTTACAGCAAAGTCGTCGACACACGCCTCTCCAAAAGAAACCGTGGAAATGAGTAGCGATCAACTACCAATGTTTATACGCAGAACCCGGCAGTTTTAACGAATTCAAGGTGCCTTGTTCGGCTCTGGTGTGGGCGATCTGGTTGAACCATACTGGACGGCAGAGCGGTTAGCGCCATCATGAACTGAGCACACACAACATACCGAACGCGCCCACTCAGCGCCGTAGCTGCGCGCTGAAGTCTGAGAGCGGAATGGCGTCCATCTCAGCATTAGCCCTCAAGGCGGTACTAACACAGGCACTGTCAGACTCGGTACTGAACGACGGAACATCCAGGACTTACGGTGTGCCTAGTCAGGAGACCCGATAAATTCAATTTCGACGAGCAGTTTTCTGGATACAAGTATGCGCCCTGCGATTTTTTGCTCACCACTAACCGCCTGCACTACACCATAGTTTTCTCTATGAACTTCATGGATGTCCAAGCTCATGTCAAGCCAACTAAACCATTAGTGCCTTCCGAGTCAGCCGCCGAGTAGGTATCATTGCAAAGGCCTGACGAGTATTCAAATGAGGCCACGATACCGGATGGAAATAGTAGGCATGGCGCTTCCAAACAAGGGTTAGAATACCGGTGGAAATTCTACCCCTCACATAAAAGTGCTCAGTAATCCTGTCGCATACTCCCAACTTATTTTTACTCATATGCTCATAAACTTATCAATAATGCTGACGAAAATCCTACGCATGTCTACGAATGCCCGGCTAATTTTGTATGGATTCACTAAGCTGTTGACTGAGTGTAACTCTTGTAACACTTCTATTTTTGATAGATGAAAACAGAACTCAGAGGTTATTTTTATCTTGGTACATTCTTCAAACTACTAATGATATCTAATTATAATAAAAATTACTATAGCTAATGACTAACTAATAATGATAATGACAAGCTAGTATTTTTTGCAAATACGTTCATGTCAATCGTCAGTCACAACTATCATCAGCTGAGTGTGAATCCCACTATGTTACTGAAAACCTTTGCCTTTTCTCATTTCTCATAATTATAAGTTTAGGACAGCAGGCCTATACAGTAACCCAAAATTGGGCGGAAAATCAAACGCGTCAGTTGCACTGATTGCACTAAACATTCCCACTGCGCGCCCTATGCAGCAGTGTCACTATGGCCGGGACTGCGGGTGGAGAGCGGAATTTGCATCGTCCTTGTTTTCTAGGCTCGCTCTGGAACTTCGTGGGGCGAATTCAGCGTCTCAGGACGCGTAGATCGGTATACATCCCTTTCGTTGCATGTCGGAGGCTAGAGATTCTCTGCGAGGAAGGTCGTATTCGGTTACTGGAGGAAAGGGGGGGGGGGAAGCGGGTTTCGCTTCGCAGAGCATGTTTCTGGTTGCTGACTTTTCTCTGTATTTCCCCATCATGCGCACTATGTATTCTTCCCGCCCCGTCACCCGTTCCCCCACCCCGCTGAACTGCAGTTTGCAACTTGCAGCCTTTCTCAACCTCTGAAAGTGACTAGCGAGGTCTGAGGAGGTTACTTAGTAATACTTATCCACGCTTGAGCCTCTACAGGGTGGTCGTCCCCGCGTCACGCGTCCAAGATCAAGGTAAGCCAGCGTTCCGCCCTAGATCGATACCGTTGGGTGATTTACTGGTAGTTTTTTTTTTTTTTTTTTTGTGGAAATCGTCTTGAGTTATTGTTGAAATGTGTTGAGCGAGCCAAGTGACGAAATGATTTTTTTGACCGTTTCAGGCTCTGACGAAGGCGAAGACACCGAAAACGTAGGCCTTCAATAAAGTTGCTCAATCTTGGAAAGGCTAGAAGAAATACAAGAACGATATACATGCCAAGCTTGCAAGAAAGTCGAACATGGACTATTCTGGAACTGCAGTTTCTTGGAAACTGCAGTAATATCGGGGAAAAGCTCCGGCACAGTGGTAGGGAGCTGGAAAAATTCAGGAGGATGGCAGGTAGGATGAGCGTTGTGGAAAAAAAGGGGAGAGAGTCGTACCAGACGAGGGAATTGAGAGGGTCTTCTTTTTCGTTTAATTTTCTTCCAACGGTGAGACGTGCCCCCAGTCGTTTGCGAATGACCCTGTAGGGGGTCCCTTGTGGATCGACTGGCTACTACTTCTTCTTACGCGAATCTGTTTTCTCGTGTGTGTCGCCGCAAGGAGGATGTCCTGTCTCGTTTCCACCTGTCTCCGTAGAAAATTATGGAAATTCGATTTTCATCTACTATTTATTACATCATTCTTCTCTTACTTGTTTCGCAAAGTGCTGAAAGGGTAAACAGTCAGCCGGACCCACCTCCCCGTGTAGTTCATTACGGCTAAGCTGGGCACACCACTCCCCTCCCCGCCTTCTCTCCCGCCATCCTCTGAGACCGTAGACGAGTGGCTGAAAATGTAGGCTCATACCTGTACTACGAGAATCCGTATGTTCGGCCTCTGCCGAGGCAAAATCATGTCTTGCCAGAACTGCAAAAAAGGATTCTTCCATCTTTATCAATAAAAGTTTTCCCGAGAACCCCCCTCCCCCTTCTCGCCCTATAGCTTTTCAGCCGAAAGTGGCGAGCGAATTTCGCCAGTGCTGACGCTTGAGGGTCATCTGGCTTAATTGTTCCATAACTCATTTCCTGATGATTAATTCTACGATCATATGACTTTCCACCCCAGTATTTATAGCCCTAGGTTTCAAGAATTCTATTGATTTGCTGGGTTGCCTAAGTAACGGTAATTTCTTTTGACATCATCACATGAGAGAAGTGGAAATTAATTGTCAAAAGGAATCTGAACAGGTCAGCCGTAAAAGTCTGCAATTTCCATGCTGCTGTCAAAATCAATTTTTATATGGAATTGCTAACCAAAATGCCTTGCGAAAAACTAAAATATCAAATAGCAGCTAATAGAATTACTAAAAAAAAGATTAGCGAAATTTTGTTACTCAAAGAATCTCACAAAGTGGTTAATGGGAAGATAGATGAAAGGAAACTTAATGTCAATACCAGAAAAGTAGAAATCGATTATATTTGGCGCAGTTCGGCTTGGAGGTGGTACCTAAAGGTACTGGGCAAAACTAGTTCAGGCCATCTTGTGAAGACCTGCAAATTCCTGTAACAACAGCTGCCGATTGCACCATTTGGCAACTTCGAAGGAGTTCACAGGCCCCATCAAATCGTAACCTGTTAAGTAACATGAACTAGCAAAAGGAACTAGCGAAAGTGGAAAATGCCCCTTCCAAACCAAATAGCGCCTTACATTTTATTGAGCAGTTTGCTTCACGTTACTATTTAATTAATCACTATAACACCTGGATACTAGTAAATAAAAAGGGGAAGTCGTCTGGTGTTGATCAATTCCTTTTGAAGTACGTCACGCATTCCACTTCCGGTTGGGATCTTAGTGACCGTATGAAGACGATTTAGCCCAACAACATTGAGCCCAAGGCTCCAATAACAACATTTGGCCCAACTTCTAGCCCACAACAAGTGGATCAGGCGATGCATTATTCAGTCGCTTCTTCCTCAGACGAACCATAGCTATTCTGTTCCTCGGAGCTAATCACTGAGGCAGAATAGGAAGCCTGGTATTGATTTTCCAAATTTTTCTAAATTTTCTAGATGGATGGAACCCTTGAGAAACAAGGGTCAAAGCTGATCCTAGATTTCACCCTTAGACACTCGCGAAGGCATTTGTCATTACACCATCCCCGCTAGAACATAAAAATTTATTATTATTGTTAGGGGTAGCAATAATGGAAACGTAGATGGGAGGTGAGGGTTGTGCAGTGGCAAGAGGCGTTGTAACACACTTTAACTTGATTCAGGGTCACTTCGGTGGGGGGGGGGGAGGGGGGGGCTTTTGCTACTTCTCATCGACAGAGAACCATCTAAAGCCATTTCGTGAGCTTACAAGATTTGACAGGTTTTACCATGACCGCTCGACGAGCTTGCTCTAGCTTCACAAGAGTTTACAGGTTCTGCAAGAGAGAGAGAGAGAGAGAGAGAGAGAGAGAGAGAGAGAGAGAGAGAAAGAGAAAGAGAGAGGACCTGCAGAAACGGTAAGTGCGGTGAATAGTTGCGAGAGTGCATAAATTGCCACCCTCCCTCCCCTCCCCCCTCCCCCCAGCCCCCCCCCCCCTCCGCCCCCCCGTCGCCGCAATCGTAGCCCTGATCAACAAGGCAGCTGAATGAAGCTCGTGTGATTCCCCGCTTACATGAAAGTCGATCTTCGTGGAATGTGTGGACTGCTTACTGGATGTGCCACAAATGCGACGTCATCTAGTCCCATTATGTAAATTTTCAGCACATTACAGTAAACTTATTAGGGTGGAGATTAGTTTGCAGCGGGAGGGCTAATTATGCTGAACTGGGCTCCATCTGGGCTATCCAATCCTCTGCCTCGGCGTCGCCTAACTGTTACCAGGGCTGTTTGGAGGGTAAAAGACCGACTTACACTTGGGAGGATCCAGGTCAGCGCCGAAAATTCAATTCTTCCATGTGAGCGCCTCTCTGATTCAGCAGAGAAGAGAAGTGCATGGTGCATTATTATAAGTGGGCCAGCTAGCTACCATTCAGTCACCTTACTGCCTTTCGATACCAGTATGCCCAAGGAGAGGTCACTTCTCTAACTTCCCGTAACCCAGATTCTCGAGAAATTGGCACAATTTACCCCTGTGCTGCCTTATCTTCAGAAGTCGACCAGATTTCGATTGAAATTTCAATCAAAATCTTGACAAACTTCCGAAGAATAGGGGTAATCTGGGGTGTTACCCTTCCAAACTTGATACGATCGGGTCTCAGCCAATATTTCAACACCAATCGTATTTCTTCAGGAGGAAACCCAGCAGACACCCCCTCGGAGCCCTTTTTGTCGCTTTTCCATCGAGAGACTCATTAGTGCCTCTGCAGACAAATCACACAAAGGATTTCATCTTGCACGCCTCGCGGAATCACGAAGAGGCGGAATGAGCTTACAAACGAACGTATTAGGGGGTGGATGGATGAATAGAAAGGACTTTCCTGCGTTTCTTGATGAGATTACTTCTGGTTTTTCTGGAGGATCCAGAAAGCAGCGAGTTAGCCAGTGGACCTTCCACTACAGTTCCACACCCACTCTGTTCGTTGGCAAAATCGAACCTTATGACGCAGTTATGAACCAGCACTTGCATCTAACTTATTGTTTATTCCTCCAAGCGAATCTATGGTTGATGTCGCCGCAACCCACGGTGTCAAAAGGGGAGAGCTTAGCCCATCTGCGGCTGCGCTTTCTACCAATAGCGACCGCTCCATGTGGAAAACAACCAGTGGCAGAAAAAGCTGTGGCGCGCTCGTTCGACGCCTTCTGATCGCTTCGCCGGATTGCGAC
Source organism: Cooperia oncophora (assembly GCA_036418165.1). NCBI lineage: Eukaryota > Metazoa > Nematoda > Chromadorea > Rhabditida > Trichostrongylidae > Cooperia > Cooperia oncophora. The sequence goes on from MU940557.1 coordinate 23,322, forward strand.
GATATCAACACTACCGGGTAACGAAGTGAATTTCCACTCAGAACCATAGATCTATGTGAATGCGCATATGGCCCAGAGGGGTCCAATCGGTGTCGGAGATATTCTTTTAGTCCACTAATTGTCATTGGAAGCTTTCAATAGCACTGAGGATAGTGGGATGAACGAAACGTCAAATCGTCAGGACTGGTTCAATCCTGTGGACTGTACAAGAGTGAAAGTGCATATCTAGGCACTGCTCCGGCGCAGCTTGGCTCAGTGGGAACACCAAAAGGTCCCCCCCCCATACAGGTCTTGCGAAAACTTGTAAGTCAAATCGTAGCTCACTTGCACTATTCCGTAGCTTTGTAATAGTTCACAGGTCTCACAAAAATGAACCTGCATTTCAACAACGACTGAGAAAAGGAACAAACAAAAATATGAAATGCCCTCTTCCCCGGTCCCCCCAAGCCGAACAGCTTAACAGGCCAGTGCGCCACCTTGACGTCGCCCTAACGACTCTCGGAAAAATTCAGGTTGTACAGTATTAAATAGTTCTTTTACAGTTTTATGATGATGAAATCAGAATTGAAGTATGAGTTCCGAAGGAAACAAAGCTTGAAAGCTGAGAAACATACCAGTGCGCCAAACTGGGAAAAGGCTTGTGTGGTGGTGTGAGCTTTGTGCACGGCCGAATCCAAATGTGTACATTCCTTAATGGTGGCATCGGCCATTATTGCAAAATAATCGGGTCGAAAGCCGATTGAACGTAGTTCGACGAAACGTTGACCGAATTCTTCGGACAGTCGCGTTACCTGTAACGTAAATGTCAATTTTGTCAATAAATTTTGTATTTTGTAAATTTTGTCATCAAAACACAGATCAAAAACGGGTGTGCATCAGGAAGTCCGTGTTGCGGTGACGCGGCGAAAGTGGCGTTGCACGTGGTGTCGCGCGATCTGTATATACAAACAGGGCTACAGCGAAGATGTATCACCTTCAGGGCACGTCATACTTTTGGATCCCCGGGCCTCATTCGATTGCTGGAGATTCAGGGAAAAGGGTTCGTACCTAACTTGGGGAAAAATTTTTTGATTTTCAGTTTTTTCCATGTCCTGCGCACTGTGACTCCTTCTCAGCCTCTTCTTTTCGCAAATTTTTAACTATGATTATCGGAGTTGCCCAGGTCCCCTCTCCGAGGGGAACTTTTGGAGAAGTTTGGTTCATCCAGCCGGTGCTGCTTGCCACTTGAGACCCAGGCAAGAGTCCTGATTTCCATTACAGTAGTTCTAAGTTCTCTGAGTTTTGCATAAGGTGTCTTTTAAATGCCCCTCCAAGAGTACTACTAACGCGACAGCACCGATTTCGCTTCATCACAAACAACATGACACCAAAAAACTGCTCTAGCCATTACACTAAAACCATTACTATAGGCGAGTACTACTAGTGAACTGTTTACACTAACCTCATCGACAAAATCGATATTTGTGACGACCTTCTTCAAGAGGATCTTCACGTTCTCTTCCAACTCTTCGCGTTGTTCCAATTCCAATGAGGTGTAGAAAGTGGCGAATTCATCCCGTAGGTCACATGCCCGTTTCATTATTCGTTTACCAATCATTTCATGCGGATTCGCAAAGCAGCTCTGAAAAGATTAAATTGAAGATGGCGCAGTGACTAGAGGCGCTATTTTGCACGTTCAGGCGTGTCGAGTTCAAAATCTTGACGGGACAAACTTTTCCACATATCCACTCCTGTGTTCGATAGTAGACCATCCCACCTTTGTCGGGCAATTCTACGTTGGTGGGCATTTTGCTTGCGCCTTCGCGTCGATCATGTGCCGATCCCCTGTATGGCCTGTGAACTTTTTGTGAAGCTTCACAGTGAAAGAAACATAGCGAGTAGCAGGGACTGCCTTCCCCGCCCCCCCCTCGAGCCAAACAACCTCTATTTCCTATCCCTCTCGGCCGGAACCCCGAATCAGCAGAGCCCTGGGTTGTGACGACGTTGGATGTGCGTAAGTCACCGCCCCCCCTCTCCCTCCCTCCCCGAGGCTCAGTGGAGGAGAGGCGTAGCTAATCACTTCCCTTTGCCTACTTCCTGAAATCTCCTCGATTAGTTTTTTTTTAATTGGGTTCCGTTTCTCAGAATGAAACGGAAAGAAGACTAACATCGAGAATGAAAAAGCTGATGTATAGAAGATTAATTGGTGAGGAAATGAATACTTAGTGGACCACAAACTGTTTATCACCCTTGAGACTCGTCAACCGTTGGGGAAAAGGTGAAATCGAAAAAATAAATTGAAAAAGGATTGAAAAGTAGTCAAAATTCGCCAACAGATAGGTGTGAGTTGAGTGGCCAAACCAGCCAAAGTGAGCTAATTAACCCACCGAAATCAGCCGTCGCATCTTCACCGATAGCGGATGTCTCTCACCACTGCGACTTTTGGAACTGCCCGTTCGACTTATTGCATCACAGTTTTCTGCAATAATGGTAATTTTTGTTCTTGTTTTTGCTCTGAAGACCCGAATTGGGTCATTTTTTAGTTCTCGCTGAGCTACCATACAGAAAAAATTCCATGTTTTCTTCAGTACTTCAAAAGTAATTTTCCGGCACATTCTCGACTCGCATCAACTAGCAAATAGAAGGTAGAGCTTTGGAATGCAGGAGATGGCCTTGCCAGAAGGACCCCTTCTCCCTCACCCGACACTCGAATCCTTCCGTACGGCAACTTACCTACGTATTTACAGTACATTTCCCCAACGTTAAGCGCTTTAGTTCGATAGTACGAACACCCAAGCAGGGTAGAACTGGCAAGGTTACGTATATACAGTTGGAAACCAGACTGTCGAGCAGCAGACCCCCTAGTGGTGGCGCCGCCAGGTTTTCTAAGCGCTATTTCGGTGGTTGAAATGAGTTAGTTAGTTGAGTGACACGACCTCCCGCTCCCTGCGACAGCAAAAGACTTGGCGAAAAAAACTAGAAATCGTTCGAGCGGAAACAACTTGAAAAAGTGGCAGAAAGTTGGCGAAAATTCTAGGAAGCGCTCAAAGTAGTAAGGTAGATGAGTGATGGGGGGGGGGAGGATCGTATCAGAGGATGGAACTAGGGGGCTTATTTTGCAGAACTTTATCACAATGCGATGGCGTGCAGTGCGCCTTCCAAGCAGTCTATATATTACACATTAGGCAGCAACGGGAGCGCTCCAAGCGAACCTAGCAAGGCTCAATCCCTCCAACGCTTCTGTTTTGGATCTGCCACGAGCAATAGTCCTGTAAAGCAAGAAGCAAGCAGCAGGTGCTTCAGAATGGCGCTGGGCTAACACTAGGTAGTGGAAGAGGAGAAAGAGTCTCTGAACTGTCATATTAGTTGAGCACGACTTTTTTGACGCGGTATTTATTCTTCAAGATCAGCAAAATCCCGATAAGCCCAAAGCGCAGTTTGGCGACGGGGAGAGGTGGCATTTTGCTTTTTCGCTGCTTCACTAATTCTGGTTTACAAGTGTCACTTTGATGAAACCTGTGAACTCTTGTGAGCTGGAACAAGCTCGTCTAGCCACTACGGCAGAATCTGTCAACTATTGTGAGCCCACGAAATGGCTCTCTAGATGGGTCGACACGTCGATGGAAATTAGCAAAAATGCTGAATTCTTCCCCCCCCCCCCTGCCCAAGCCCAGATCCGCTCACCCTACGCGATTTGTGCCTACTCCCCTTCTACTCTCACCAGGGCATAACCTGCCGTCGGGGAAAATTTCTGGCACCCAACCCTCTTTCTAAATTTCATCCTCTGGTAGAAACTTATCCCCTTCCCTGAATCGAGCGCATCGCCTGGGACCGTCAAGGGGATCAAAGAATTTCACAAAACGGGAATCTCAAGGCAAAAAATCTTATTTTAAGACCACCTGGCCTAGAAAACAGGCTACGAACTCTGACTAACCTGGCAAACACCGTCTTAGATCATAAGTCAGCTATATATACGATTCAATCCAAAGATTAAAACCCACGATATACTTAAGAAATGAATCAGCAAGATAAATATAACTTACTATACATGCCATCGTAGTAACTGGTCGAACTGGGTAACCTAATAGAGGGCAGTTTTTCATGAGCACTAGTTGATGTGCGTAGCTTTGAACTGTCGCTACCCATTCTGGAAAGCATAGCTATCGATCAATTAGAAGAGGGCAAGTGGTAGCAAGGGTGACGGTCAGAGCCTCGTTGTGGTGCCGCTTTCACTTCAACGCCACAATATGGATCTCCTGACCGACACCTGACAGCGAGCTATAAACATTCTACCAAAAAACAATGAACACTATTACAAAACAGTAAAATTATGCTGGATACAGTAAGAATATGAGCTATTAACGGCTAGAATATCGCTGTCCAACAAAAAGTAATGACTGAGCCATATGGCCTAAGAAGTTGGGGAACAACCCGACCAAGTTCTTCATACAGCGCTGAGAGGCTATCAGCTGATCCACAAGTACAGTAAAGAGGCAGGAACGGACTGAATAGCCTTTTTAAAATTTCCCTCTGAAGGGAAACGTTCGATGCGCGACGCCCCCAACATCCGCCGTTTCGACTCATTAATTTCAAATGCATATGAGAAATAAAAAGTTAATAGCTGGGCCAGTCGATAACCCAGTTTAGAGCTCCTTCACTGAGCCATGTGTTTAGACTTTCAGCATCGAGAGTTCAAAGCGACTATTGTTAGAGACTTGGGGTAATAGGGGCGCAGTTCGGCGACGGGGGGGGAGCATTTTGTACTATCATTGCTTCCTAGTTCCGGTTTACAAGTCTCACTCTGGTGAAACCTGTGAACTCTTGTGAAGCTGGAGCAAGCGTCAAGCCATCACGTAAAACCTGTCAACTCAGAAGAGGCTGTCTACATAGGTCGACCGTCGATGCGCGAAGTAGGCGAGGCAAAATTGCCCCACCCACCCCCTGTCGGCCGACAACAGCGGCGGTAATTAGGTTTAGGAGAGGCCGATGAAAAAAAGGAGGACTGATTGTATTCCCATTGGATTAGAAGGTCAGAAGAGGGTAGGTTAACGAGGACACGGCGATGTTCTTCCAGTGCTGTTGGAGACAATCCATCGAGATAACTGGGGCATGTCAAAAGACCAACGCGCAATCACTTAAGCGGACGTAATACACAGGGGATTTGACGATTTTCGCTCAGGCCTGAATTTAATAAAATTAACTGTTAAGAATCATAAACCTTTTTCATCCGCTTGGGTACACTGAACAATTATCTATACCCAAGATTCTGAACTTTTTTCACCGATGCCCTTATCACAAATACGGGCAGTCGATTTGTTGCTACTAGCTGTGGTTAAGCCTGACGCCTAGGGAGGAGGAGTGATTCGGCCTCCAGGCCCGACGCGCAGCCTCAGGCGTAGCGCGGCGGTCAGGTCTTCAAGCGCAGATCCGCTGCCGGCGCAAGAGTGAATGTCATGCGTGAAATAGTAGCTGTCAAAAACAATGTTAGCACCAAAACTTGGCGAAGAACTGTATGGCGCCGGATTGGCCCTTATTGGCACAAATTTCTCGAAGGTTTATAGTAGCCCAACGAGGCTCCAAACGTTTCGCAACAGTCTCATGCAGGGTGCAGCATCTGATGTGCGAATGGTGATGTCAGGTACGACCCCCCGCCCGGCCATCCTCCTCACCTAGGATAAGGCGCTCGTCGTACACTTTTTTCCCCCTCCCCAACACCTACCTACCATAACCTACCAACTTCTACATTTTTCAATTTTTTCACCCAAGATTTTCCGTCGACGGAAGGAGGGGTATACCGGCTTATGTGGAACGGGAAAACCTCCTGGAATTATTCCCCAACTTCCACATTTCTTTCGAAACTCCCGAATGATTTCCTGCTTGCTACTGAAATTTTGCTGCTGTCGACCGGGGGGGTGGGGTTAGAGGAGAAAGAGAAGTGTATATAGCATGAAACAAGGAAATCACCCGAAATGTCAGCAACCGGAACAAATGTTCGTTTCCAGCGCGGCAAATTCCGCTCAAAGCCACTTACGACTCCAACCTTTCCCTAACAACAACCAAAATAACGAGCCCCTATGTGTTTCACGGCAACGACGCCGCACCTCGGTCTCATCACAAATGTCTGGTTTTGTAGACGCATACCGATCCGGAACATTTCCAGAGCGGATGATGTATAAGCCTTTTAGGTTAACTTGACGAATAAATGTGTTTACAAACGATCCATCGGGCCGAATAGTAATAGTTTAAAAGCAAACCATTGTTATACCTCCTTAACCCTGTGATACGGGGTAGGCGTGAGAATTTCGAACATTGCACAGACTGGCTCCTGCAGTTGGGATTTTCATTTTGAGACAACCGCTCTTGTTGGACGAGAAAGACGTGCACCACATTTGGGTTAAAATGAAATATCCAAAGCTAAACTACCAGCTGACGTTTTAGTTGAGTACGCAACCACGGCCTACCTCATCTCAGGGATTCGAGTGTATCTATTCCTACTACAACAAATAAAAATGACTAAATAAAAATCACAAGAACGATTAACTGTGGGCAGAAAACATGGGTAAAGCCGAGCTGCGCTCGTGCTTTTCAAACTGCGAACTGTGGCAAAAAAGTAGCAAACCATCAATAGTAGTAAACAAGGACAATAAATAAAAAGTAAGTAAATAAATCGGACCAATACAAGTGAAATGAGTTGGAGCAGGCGATAAATTAAGAGCAGCAAGTCAGCGGTGTGACCGTGGAGCTTCTGTGAATATAACCTGATCCCCCTGGGTTACCACCCACTGGATAGTGCCCCAAAAAAGAACCCTAATCGGAGCTGAGAAACGAATTAGTCGAGAGACTGACATGAAGATATATGCATGTACGTATGGGTGGATGCAATGCATCGCTAATTAGCTCAAAAACGATAATCCTCCACATATCCGTGCAAAGCCGTCCGAGGGAGTGCGGGATACGTCACTGATGGGGTGTATAGGTGAAATGGAACGTCGATTAGAAATTTCAATGAGTTTCTTTGAGCTACCGTAATCGTTGTGGCATTTAACGCATACATGATTATAGCAATTCCAAGAGTCCCATTAATGTCTAGACACGCTAGAGCATCGTCACAGCATCACAAACGATTTAATTTCCGCTTTCACTGAGTCAAACGAGCAACCCGTCGATTCTCGCGAGCGCCTATGTGGGGGTGTATCTGGCTCGAACACTGAAGCTATTCAGAACACTAGAATATGGGGACCTAGGGGAGTAGGGGTTAGCAGAGTGCCCGAAAAGTTTGGAGTCACAGTGTAAGGTTTAGCTCACACGAAATCGGATGCCCCCCCACCTCAGGGAACACGCAAGTGGCACGATGAATCCCCGAAAAAATGAAAAAAAATATAATAAATTATAATGTACAATTAACACGCCTGGCAGGACAGAATTCAGAGCCCTTGAGCGGGCGGTGCGTAGCGCTTTTTCCAAGGAGAAGGACCATTATAACGCTGCACATTACCGACCCGGACGCCACCGCGTCGACCGCCCAAATGTCGATCGATGCTGATGCTAGCGCTACCGTTTCATTTGCGAAGCAACATAGCGAAGGGCATTAATATGAAGCGACCGCGATTGCTTGCACGGAAATATGAGTGTCTACATGCAGCCGTACCGACCGTCAGCGGTATTGGCACGAAGACTCGTCCAAATCGCTTCAGATCGATTGTTATAACAAAAGAGCTTTTTCTGCAGGTTTATGACCATTTCACTTCGCTGAATGCCATTTTCCCTACAGCACCCCTGTTACCATTTTAGACTGAGTACCAAATTATCGTGCCTTATGCCTTTGAAAAAGCGTGGAAGATCCAGGGCGGGTCCTTACAGCATTCCAACGATAGGACCATTCGCCATTTTGAAGATCTCGCATACTAGAGCATATTTGGATCACTGCGAGGAGAGCCGGTAGGGAAAGCTGTGGCTAGTTGCCTGTAGATAGAGATGTTTTGTAGAAAGTTCCTATCGATAAGAGCAAACTGAAGGGGAAGTGGGCGGGGGTGTGATTCGTACATTGAAATAGTCACCCTAATGTGCAGACCCGTTCTAGACTCAATCATATCAGACGACCTTACTCAGTGTGTTATACCATCACGAAGAACTAGCCCATAGGGTGCACCACATCTCTTCTCGCACTCGAGTCATTCTTTAACGAAACCTTGTTTCAACCTTGTTCAGTACTGACCTTTTAACTCAAAACCCCGTCCCCTCCCTCAATGTGACCTTGTGTCGTCCGCAGATTTCGCGCTACATGCTTGACTCTGTCAAACCCTCACATAAACGCGGGTTTTCCATAAACTGGCTTGTGGCCACTGTACTCTACCTCGGTAGGAGATCCCATTCCGACTAAAAAAAGTGATTGGGGGGGGGGGCGATATTTTGACCAGAGAAACTTGTTCTCCTATTTGGCTAGCGGGTGCTTTTATTAACCAGCCCTTCCTTACGAAAAACAGGCTATCACTAAAATTACATGGCGCATCTCAAAGTAGCTGGATGACGTCCAACTTTTCATCTGTCTCGTGTGCCACCTGATCCCGAGGGAGGTGAGGGATCTGAGACCTTAATACCAGCGCTATCCTGTTGTTCCGCCAAAGACGTTAATCTTTCCATGACGAGCAGCTCGATTGCCGCGTCAACCCTCAGCCACGAGTAATCCAGCTATTGCTGTCTGGGTTTCAGCCTCGGAAATTGAATGGTTCTGAACGGGAAACACTTATCTATCATTATGAAAGAACGTCGGGAAGCAGCAGGTCAACAAGTGACAACAAATGAGGAGCGATAGGTTCCTCAGACGAGAGAGGGCGAGGCGAAACAAGGACGACAGCTACCTGAACCTTGACCGGTCCCTTTGACCTTGCCCTGAGCAAATGTTCCTACACCAATATTTCTCTCATAGAAAAATTGAAAAAAATTGGAGTCTTGAACCCACTAATCGATAACGATGGATCAATGAGATGGTTCTTCCGATCGATGAGGAAGCTTCAGTGCTAGGAGTGCTGTACGAAGCAACGCTAGATGTCACGAAAGAAAATTTGGGTGAAACCCGCGGTAGTAAGTAAATAGCAGTGAAGGAAAGAGCAAAAGAAATCGCTGAAAACGCTCTAAATCTTGCGAAGAAGCGAGATGTGAAGAGACACTGTGAACGTAGGCGAGAGACCAGAGATGGGAAATGAGAACAGAACGATGAGCGAAATAACAGGCATCAGTGCATTTGAGGATGGTGTTCGTATGGGAGGGGTCGCTGGTAGTGGGTGGAGTCGCTACGGTGAACGACTGCTCTTGACACTCACTTTCGATCTTCCGGGGAAAACGTCAACCCATGTAACCCAGTATTCTGCACAGGTTCAAATAAAAGTAGCTCTTCGGCTAAACCTAAAGAGCCTCATTACTCAACTCTCAAAATAATGAAGGGCTTAAAGCTGAGGGCTAAAGGTGTTTTGGCATCGATAACAGATCACGGGACAACTGCACTTTTTGCCACTTTCTTTTATCGCCTTCAATATTTCATGCGATTATGGGCTTACGTGGTTGACTAGAAGTTTAGAAGTTCGCCACTAGAACCCACCAGAATTTGAAGGGCAAACTTTATCGCAAACGGGTTATAGCTCGGACGTGTGAAATATGTTATTCACGTAATTTAATGTTGTCACCTTGGACTACGGAAAAGAGGGGTTATTTACGTCCTCGAATGCACTTTGAGGACTTACTGCGTCAACGAGTGACGATAAGTGCAGAGATGGGAGACGAAATCAATTATAACTGCAGTTTTTTTCAGTGGATTTGGGTTGGAGCCAAGCCAACACATATCCTCAGTCCTTAATTGAATTCAGGATACGAGCCTCGATCGAAAAATGGGGAAGCCTTGGGAGAAGCTCGCACACTTCTCAGAGGAATTGAAGACCACGCTGGCTACGTTTGTAACCTGCGCTACACGGCTAAGGCTAGATTTGGGACGCAATTTGGGACGTAAACTTCCTTCAAAACGCTTTCAGGACAGAAGTCACCTGGGGGGGGAAGGGGATGGGAATGGGGGGCGGGTGTGTTCAATACCAAGACCTCTGAAGCTCC
>MU940558.1:0-14899 GCA_036418165.1 Cooperia oncophora
TGGTTATAAGTCTCCGCCCATTTCTTCCTCTTTCCATCGTCGAACGGACCACTAAAGTGGCTACTATCTCTCCTTTCAGAGGGAGGGGGGCGTTTACGAACGAGTCATGAAGAGAACTGCCCTCGAATCATTCATATTTTTTGGAGTGTAGGTCAGTAGGTCCACAACGCGGCGACAGTTACTAGCTAGTTGACTCGACGATACTGTACCACTTCAATGTTAAATCACTTACGTATTGGTGTAGATGCCGCGCACGTGACGCTATTTTCGGGGCCGTTTTCTATGGTCTCTCAGTCGGCACCCTCTCAACTGAGAATCCGCTGTAAGCCTATTTATGGTTGCAGGTTACCTAGGGCCTTGGGCTCGAGTTCTGCCCGTAGGTTTTCGATTGGAGGCGCGTCCCGTGTTGATCGTGTTAGATGGAAGGTTTCCCACTGGTTTTTCGGTCTTCATCGCCTTAAAATTAGGAGCGCACCAATGCGAAACGCACAATGGTCTCATGTCTCCGCCCACTCATTCATGGCGGAATCTGCCTTGAGCGCAGTAGGGCCGCTAAATGCCATATTACTACGATTCATTTGAAGGGAAACCTAAAATGACCAGCACTGTGACAAGAATTTCAATGAAAACTTTGTGAAACCGTGGAACTTGGGCCAAGAACCGCGCTCGCGACCGCACCGCAGCGACGGTGAACGAATTGAGCCGATCACAATCTAAGTATATCCCAATAATGAAATAATGAAATTCTTCATAACGAAATAAGAAGCAAAGGAGAACAAATATGATGAATGGGACATTTTGTGATATTCACTACCGTTGCTAGGGAGAAATAATAAATGGGTCCATTAATGTCATCAGTAATGCATCAAATAACGATTCCTAATGAAAACGAAAATATTTTAAAGGACGGTCTCTGTAGATGTCAGTCAAGGCTAGAGATGGAAAAGACAAGTTGAGCCAAAACCACCCCAGAGGATTAATTCTTCATATATCTGTCCAATCCTCTCAAACCTCCCCCTCTTCCCGCCCCTAACATATTCCGGATTTGTCTGGCAGGTGAAATTTAAATAAATAGTCAGACTAGGTGAACTTCTCTAGCCAGTGAGGACACAGATAGTTCTATTGCATCAATAAAAAAGAATCACGCGGTCGGATTATTATTAGTCCTATTCGAGATGCGCCATGCACGTGACTTCCACTAAGAGTCATAGTGGCATTTAAATGTATTGAAACGTTCTTGTGGGAAGTTTTCGTAGAACACGACGCCTCGCCTTCCCGAACTTTCTCTTCTGAGACGACTACGCTCCCTTTTCCCATCTCAGCTACGCGGTTACAAAATTTTCCCCACTTCCTACCACTTCTCCGAAATCTCCCAGAAATACCTCAACTTTCCCCCGGAAAAACTACCGCCGAACGGGTTGTGTATGAAGCGCACCAGCGTTCTCATCTTAACGGAGAGCTATGTACCCATACAATTCTCGAAAGGGTAGGAGACTTTTGGCCTCGGCGCGATCCTATCTGATATCGGGCCCCGGACCACGCCCGTATTGAGCGTCCACCCTCGCTATTACGCTTCCTCTATCAAACTGCCATCACCAAATTGTCTCTGACGTAAGCATAAACACCATCATTGTGGCTTCACGCCACAAATAACAGGTGCATGTGCCCCTATTTAGCACGCTAATATACTCAAAATCCCTGAGATCGGGTAGGCGTGGCTGCATGTTTCAACTTAACCTGAAGGTGTCTATGCTTCTGGTGAGATATTTTCATCTTGACACAACTGTTGTCCTGCCTCTGTCCAACTCAGAACAAGATGACAGTTGTCCCAGACTGGAACATTCCATGATTAATCAGTTCCGTGCCATGTTCAAATGCCACGCCTACTCTGGCTCAGGGATAAGGAGTATAGAACTAGATCACTGATCGATGGCTCTTCAGAGGCCGGCATAAGACATCTCACATCCTCTCGATTATTCTTCTTCAGTTTCGCTGCGTTATCTGCAGTCAAACTACCTAGGGTACTATAAGAACCGCGCAGACCACCAGGTCCTACAGGTCTCGTTGGATCATTGACAGCTCTCGTCAGGGTTAACCAAGCTTTCCATACCTTCAAGGTCGGTTGGCTAGTGTCAGGCATGTCTGGAAAGACAAAACCTATTTGGTTGGCCCAAAAACCACTATAAAGCCAATGGCGAAAAATGACGATTCGAGCAGAGTTAGATGCATGGCACATCCAGTGAGGGGGATCAATCTACCCATTGGTCTCAGTACAGCGCTTGCGCAAAGCTGTTTCATACGAATTCAGTCCAGCGCAAAAAGTCACCAAAGAGGTTCTCGGAGAGCTCTGAAATTTTTAGAGAAACATAAACATTTTAGAGAAACATAAACTTTTAACTTTCAAACATAAACACCACAAAGCGAGAAAATCTGGCTGCTTGAATTCTCGGGGTGGGGGCAGTCCAACAGGACTTCTTAGGCAGAACTGAGATTATCGTATATATCGATATATCGTTGTCATTGGGGATGAGGACTTTTGCCTGTGCCAAAAGGGGAAGGTTCCGGGATAAAAGAGCCTCTTTCAATTTTGTCGATCCTCTTGGTCTTGATGGCCCAATAGCAAAAATTCTCAGATTTGACGAATGCATACGAACTGGGGCTTTTCTAAAAGAAGACATCAGTCAACTGGAATCGAGTGAAGGAGGAAGTCGACGGCTTTTTCTAAATGCCTCAGCCAGTAAGGCGAAATTAGGATTTCAAGATTAGCATTCAATTCTCGGAAGTCTGTGACGCAATAGTCACAAGCGCCAATTATCACCCACGGCTTTTGATTGGACTCCTTTTAGAACCCTTCCAGACTTCCAAATATGGGTTGATAGAGAGGGAAAGATTTTACAAACATTCCAGTTGAAGCCAACATAATTAATCGGACAAAAAATTAGACATAAGGAAATAAAAAGTTGAGTGGCCCAAGCCGAATTAAAAAAGTTTAAGCCTAAAGCGAATCAAGGACAAAGCTCTTGACATTGGACAAGCTCTATGGAATACGCCATGCTCGCGACACTATAATCACACTAACATATTTTGAATGATATTCGGCCCACACCATGACTTGCAGGGCTTTTCGTTCACAACTCATGGGTGTTTTTTCCCAAACAGGTGCTGTATGTATCTATTCAGTCTCAGAGGAATGGAAGGCTTGGTTGGCACGGGTAGAAAGAGATCCGAGACCTCTCCGCCAGGATCTGTTGATGGTGAGCTGCGCGATTTGCCCCTAAACTACCTGTGCCAGCCTGAACTACATCATCAGGGAAATATAGTCTAATTACTGAGTACATATCAACGTAAGGATATGATATCCAATAGTTTTTGTTGTTTCACAGTTCGGTTTGGTAGGGGCATCGAATGGTACTCAATCAGCTTGTACAGGCCACCTTGTGAAGACCAGTAAATTCTTGTGACCAAAGTGACTCGCTCGCACAATTGCACAGCTTCACTGGAGTTTGCGGATCTGACCAAGATAAGACCTGCTAGCTGACATAAGTCCTACAAAAGTGGTAGATGTCACCTCCAAGCCGAAGAGCGTCGTTTCTAATAACTGCTCCTCGCTCTGGTTTCTGTCTATCCGAGATTTGACATTTGCAGAACTCTCGTGGTAAATGGCCCCACTAGCCACTACAGGATCTCTGCCTTGGAGGAGGGTGAAAACATTCATGCTCTCGAAATAAGAAGGTCCGGACTCTATATTCATGGCGTACAAACTTAAATTATTACTCATTACTATGAAATACCGAAGTGGCTAAAGTGCCCAAAGTGCTACCTGTGCTCTAAAACTCTACCCTGAACCATACAATGTGCTAAGTCTTGCAACGTAGCCCACCCCATATGGGGTCAAGAGAAACAGAAATGACAGAGAAGACAAGGAATAAATATCATAGAGCTCCTCTACAATATGAATTCAGGTAGCAGTTCACAAACTCTCGATGATTTGAGACGGAGTAAGAAAGCATGGCTTAGTCCACGAGGCAATTTACACATATTTCTTCAAATGTTAGAAAGATTGGAGACCGAGATACCTACGAGATAAGATTCCTCGAAACTTCATATAAAGCACCAATTTCATGAAAAGCCTAGAATTCGCTCTAATAAGCTCCGTGCCAATAAGCCTCACGTGCAAAGCGTAAATATGTATTGGAGTCGTTTGCTTGGCCACGCCCACATACCCTTTCATGGCCCGCCCATTTGACGCATTACTTGTGACATAATAGATTAATTCATAATAGGGCCTGAAAGAATTGGGCTGCAGAAGTGATTCCGTAAAACAGATATAGATGAAATGGACGAGTTTTCCGATCCAAGACCTTTTGAAAAGAAAATGTTAGAGAAAGCAACTGAACCGATTGTCTTAATATTGCGATGGAGCAAAAGGTGTACACGTGTTGCTTGTTTCCACTTGCTTCTCTTTGCGGTCTCAACGAAAAAAACTCAAATGAGCTTGTGGAAAGCTGCTTTTCCAGATGTAGCTGCTGGGATACTCAGGCTCATTCGGCAAGATGCCTACACTCGTATTTGTTTAGAACTGGCGGGTTCAGTAGATAGCATATGGAGCTCAAACAACGGGAAACAGGAAATAGAACGTTGATCTCAACGTTTCCGTTGCACGAATTTCCGGCGCTGTTCGGCTTGAGGGGGCAATTTCGCTTGTTTCTTTTTCCAGTTCCTGCCAAGTTACACGTCTCTACTTGGTGAGATTTGCAGGATTCTCAAATGTGAAAGAAATCCATTGTTGCTCAGCCTGGTATCTACGAGGGCGTCACACCTCACGGAAACCAGCAAACGCCATCCGACAACTGGACTGCGCCCGACTTCCTTTACCATTATGAGCCTTCAAGTTTCCCAGAAAGGCTCTTGACGGGGGTGGGGCAGAGAGTATGACAAACGACCAAGAATGTACAGGATCTCTTCCTCCTCCCTATATCCAGACTGTCTCCCCCCTCCTTTTCCTCCCTCATCCAGACTTTTGCGAACATTACGACCCCCCCCCCACATCGCTCCACAGTACTTAATGCGAATCCTCACATTGAGATTCCATAAACGATAAGCCGCCCTGCCAATTTCAGTTAGACGACCGCTTCCCCAGACTTTCTTTCAGGAACTGAATCTGGCAAGTCGCAATCGCGGCTGGAAATTCACAAACTCCCTTCAGTGCTGAACACTTTAGGTGTATACATAGATATCGCTTTTAATCGCTTTGTCGACTGCAGTCAAATACGGTGCATGGCGTATCCCAAAGAGGCCAGCTATCATGATAAGATTATTGTGTCACACAAGGCATGCAGCATACTGTGGAGAATAACTATTTAGAAGGAAATTCAAGTGAATCAAGTCAGACATAAGAGCTCGTAAAATAGCTTGTTCAATCAAGTAAAGTGCACTGACGTAGCACAATGGCCTTTTTGGCAAAAACCTTACCCTGTTGGAGTCTATTCATTCTCGAAAGTTCAACATGAGCACAATAGAAATTACACCTGGCTTTGACTGAACGATTTCAGATGAGTCATGCAGGTAACTTCAAAAGACTAAGAGTTTTGAGACTGTAGTATATTGGGGCTATATAAAGACGGCTAGTGGTGAGTCGGCGCTTATCCAAAGCCCAAAGTGCACCTGACGGAGGTCCGGATAGTCCGGATAAGCTGGGACAGCACTTGATCGTGACGTCCTGCTGTCTTATAATTATGCCTGCTCAATATTGCTCATGATGAGCATAAGGCACGATAATTCGGTACCTCCTCAAAAATAGTAACAAAGGTGCTGACGACGCGACACCACACTGCTTAGCACCGCCCCCACAACCTTCTTTCGCATAGTAGTCTTGTAGTCATATAAGCAGCATGAAGTTGCGCATTTTACTCTCTGCTGAACCTCCAAATAAGGGTAAAGGTGCCGCACATGTTGCCATAACGGGAAAAATGACGAAAAAGCGAAGTAAAACGGTTCAAAAGCTGCAAAGAAAGCTTTGTTCTGCACGGCATTGGACGAGCATTTTTGGACGAGTTTCCCATTGGCACCGTGCCTGCAACCGAACGGTAGATACGGTATTCATATATCCACGCAGCAACGCTTCTAAATCGAACTTCATATATGAATCAATAAGGGTACCATTGTCGATGCATTTGTTGGGTGGGCGGTGGTGATGGGCCGTGTGGAGGGCATGCTGCACCTTGCGATAAGGCACATATAACGGCCTCGCCTTGGTGTGGAGAAGCACTAACGCAGACGAAGGCGAATGCTAAGAGGTACAATATTCTTTCGTGCCAGGGCGTAATCGGCCCTTATAGGCCCTTGTTCGATTTGATCGTGTCACCCAAGGGTAGCAGCTATAAGTTGTGTCAAACCCATGGGGGGTCGTACTTTTGCTCTGGGGAGGGGGGGGGTCGTATATGTAAGACAAATTTATTTTGATAGTTGATTTTTTCCTTGTGGAAAAGGGGGGTGTTCCCGTCTTAATCCTTGCCCAGTGGGATATACGTTGCATAGTTATTGTATAGCCCAGCTCGACAACTTTTTCGCCGACTGTATACTCAATCGCTCGTCGCCGGCGAAAAAGCCGTGGAGGGGGGGGGTCGTGCCTGGACCCTATTCGAAGGGGGGAGGGGGTCGTACTCACATCGACATTTCGCCAACATCCATGCTGGCTTAATTTGCGTGTCAACTTATGCCCCTAATGTATTTCTTTGAATGCCTAATTGGAGACAAGGCGGGTTTTTAAAAAAATTACATCTCGCGTTCTTTATTCTCATTCTGACCATCTGACCAGACTTTGGAGCTTGCCTGCGACAATGTTCTAAATTCGGGGGAAGATAATGAGTCGAGAGCCGTGAGGCACGCTGAATGTGAGGACAGGTTCTGACCTAGAAAGTGCTCCTTATGGGTTAGAAAGACTTGTTAGAACTGTACCAGTTGGTGGTGGCTATGAATTGGAGAGGATGCTGGCCTCCCATACAAATGTATGTGAAGGGCCTCCCCATATCAGACGTTAGTATTGTTTGTACACAGCTTTGTCGATTGTTATTCCCTGAACGAGAGGCCACCCATCCATGAAGCTTCTCCTTCATGAAATAATACCCGACAAAAGCTGCGTACAAACAATGTCATTGGGAAAACCTCACTGGGGTAATAGATTAGGTCGCGGTGCGGATGGGAGGGGGTTGAATGGGGTGAGAAGGATGGTGCTTATCAATATCCAGCTTTTATAGGAAACTTTCCGATCCACATCGAGGACATTTTCCAAGTTGCTGACTTTTTCTGATTTTCACTTTAGCTACATACCTGGCCTCCTACCGCTTCCCATCCCAGCGCAACCGCAGGTTTTTTTTTCAAAGGTTATTGGGGGAAAAGGGAAAAATTTGGGAAAAACTTAGGAAAGGAGCGCAAGAATGGCAGTAGGCAGCATTGCGAAGGGGGGAACGTCGTAACCAGGACATCGATTTCTGAAAAAAACCTTGCTTTTTCCAGAAATTTTCACATCACTGATTGAAAGGGTTCCAGAAACTATGGGACCACTTAAATTATTGGTATTACCACTATATTGTTTTCCATTTTTATAATACCCTATCAACGATGAATACCCTGAAATCCTTCCAAACGTGTTATAAAATTAATTTCATATGGAGTCAGATTTCAGGCTAGCCGTGAATAATAGGGTTTTCCTTAGCAGCAGCCTTCTGCTATCACCCGTGTCATCGAATTTCACGCCAAAATCACTGGATTTTTGATGACGCATAAAAAACATCCAATTTGCTTTTCACAACATTACGCTACAAGGCTTTGTCTTCAGTTTTTGCTGAAAGTTCTAAAAACCCGGCGTGCGTTGGAAACAGGTTACGGTATCAAGGGAATACAGTAACCGAAGGTGAAATTTTTTTCGAGATTTGCGAAGAAATTGTAGCGGTAAACTTGCCGAGCTGCACAACGCTGTATCTGTTTTATCCTTTCCGTTTCCGATTTCCGTGTTCCGTCGTCTAAAGCGTGATGGGGATGGTAGAGCAATTACTGAGTGTTTCGCAGGTTTATTTGATATCTATGTTTGGGCGCACAGACGAGGTCACGGGACACATTAACGAGATTCCCTATCAACATTTATAGCCGATGAGGAGCAAAACCAGGGATTTGTTCGATGGACCTTCTGGAAACCCCACACAGGTGACGTCCCGCTGTACTTGTCAAATGTACTTGCTGATCAGCTGTTTTGGCTTCCTAAGCGCTACCGTCGTCGCCGTCTAATCCCAAACCGCTTTAAGTGGCTTCGTCGTAGAGTAATTCACTGATTTTCACTTAATCCCTACTGGCTCAACAGCTAATTGGTGCAGGGAACGTCTGTATAGCCTGCTGGGAGGGTTGTAGGTTCAGTTCCGTCCCGCACAAAAGCACCTTTCACGAAATTTCCGAATTGTAGTGGCGAGAGCGGTTACATGGGGAATCTCAACTTGGCATCGCCTTCAAGGCACTTCCTGCCCTTGGGGAAATCTTTTAGAAAATACACCCCCAAGCCTTCCCCTGGTACGACCCCGGTCTTTAACAAGGCCCACCTTACCGCCTAGCAGCAAGAAACCTGCAAAGTTAAACAAGCTAAAGCTCTCACGAGCGAATATGATTCCCCCCTTTTTCAGCGACTACATGCGAACCCCTCCCCCTCGCTCGCTAGTTTCCAGCGTATGACATGCCCTGATCACAAGGCGTCAGGAAGAAATGAAGCAAAAGATCCTCTAATGGAACTCCCCTCACCGACTGCCCTTTTTTATTTTTGCTCTTTTTTTCTCCCGCCCTGAAGCTTCTTGTGACGTCGTATCGAACGGAATCAAAACCGGCTCCGTCAGCATGAAACCATTGCAACGTTTTCAATCACACGCACATAGCAACGTATTAATTTCCGCTCTGCTTCAACGGTTTACGTCAAGACAAGTAAAATATTAACAAAATAGTACAGTATGGTTTACAATAAGAACAAAATAAAGATAATTGAAATAATAACTACAGCTAGGATTGAAATAATAAAAAAGCAACTTTTCTTGGTTCATCAACTATTAGACAGAAATTCTACTGACGATCCGAACAAATGAAATAAACAACAATAAATAAAAAATTGGGGCATTATTTACCATTACTACCCCATCCAATCAAAATCGGCCAGCTTTCGATCGACATTCTTCTCCTTGGGCAAAATTAGCTAACAACTTGTTCTCGGGGGTATTTGGACCTTCTGGACACGAAATGTCGCATTCGCTCGGCCTAGAACCGCTTGCCGCCCGCGATACGGGCGCCGGCGCCAAAACATCCCAAGTCACCAACTGTGGCGGTAGTTTAGCCTACCAAGCACGTCTATTACATCTTTATTTGCTGAGAATATTTGAGATTTGGTAAAGGGGGTAATGTGATGCGCAACTTTTTCTACTTGCCTGCATACTTGCAGGCAAGTACCTGGGTAAGTACCTGAGTTGGCGCGCGCAACTCAATAATGTCACCCCACAGGGGACCGTAAGAAGAGCGAGGTACTCTCCAACTCACTCTACAGTTTCCTTAGCGTATACCGGCCCAACAACATTTGTATACCCTACTTCCCCAAGAGAGTGTTCCTTTCCTGCCAAGGCTGAGCCTTAGTGATAGGGAAGGACCACAACCACACGGCAACCAGGAACAGTACTGTTACTCCCCACCGTTCGCCTAACTGCCCTAGCACACAGCCTCGCACGAAAGCGACTGGAGTCTGTGCTACACGCGCCGAAGTCGAAACAAGCATGTGATGAGTCGCTTATGACGCATGAGTCAGGCGGTTTCTAACGGACGTAATATTCGTGTTCGGGAGGTAAAAATTCCCCTGGGAACAAGTTTTCGGTGAAAGTGTTGGCGCCGGTGCCTATGGCGCAAGCGCCAAGAGCTTTCCTGCTAAGCGGATGTGATATTCGCGTTCAGGATGACAAAGTACCCCGGGGACATTTTTAGACAATTCTGCTCACGAAGAAGTCGATCAAAACTGGTTCGATTCCGGATGGTTGGGTAAGAGTAAAGGTAAAGTGCCATGAGTTAAGGGTAAATAATGCCAAAATAGAAATAAATGTAAACACTGCGAAAGCAGTATGGAAGAATTCCGAGAAGATTGAAAAATCAGTGAAGGAATGAGGATATGGGAAATTTACAAAATTATTCGATTTTCTGTTTATTAATAATTGATTTCCTTGTTCTATTTATTCGTTTTTATGTTGCTCTACTGAATATGTTTCTCTTAGCTTCTTAGATAGGAAGTAAAAGCTTTTCAGGTTCCAACGCGAATGTTAAGGTGTTGAGCTATCCAACCGAGCAGAAAAGTAGGAGGAACGGTCGCAAACGCCCTGATCAAGACCCCTGCCGTCGGGTTGGAAGCATCCAGGTGAGGATATAGCAAGGATACAGCGCAAAGGAAACAGGCGACTATAAGGAGAGAAGGAGAGAGAGAGAGAGTACGTAAACGATCGAGGCCTTGCAACTGCATAGTCATGATAGTAACAAATCATGAAGGCGTAGAACTCACATGTGGGCGGAGAGACTACATCGTCGAAGTGCCGAGACGTCCTTATTGAACATTCTTGAGTTTCGCAGAAGGAACATCAGCGGACCGCGCCACACTGTGCAAAGGAAGGATTCGGTGTGTCGGCTAATCGGGGTCGATGTCGTTGAGATTATGTACTTTCAGGAAACCAGCTCTCACGTCAAGCATTACATGATGTAAACGAGTTTTTCTCAGGATTTTTATGCATGTCGGCTTTTACAACACTGATATTACACTATAACAACTGATGCATGTGCCACTGTAAGAAAAAAACCTGTAATACTTCCTGGTTGGCGGACAGTCGAGCAGGAATCCCTACCCTAATCCTACCTTTGTAAGCACGATGTATTTAATTTTGCTACGTTTATTTCTTTGTTATGTCTGCATTTGTCGGGATGTCGGTTCTCACCAAGAGCACTTGGAGAGGTCGGGGAAGGTTGGGATGGGTAGGGGATAGGACAAGATGTAAAGAGCGCACGTGACCTGGGCTCCGCTCACAGAACCTCACGAGCGGTGTCGTAGACTGCTTCCACACTGGAAAAATTCTTAATTATGTTCCAGAACCGTCCAGAAACGGAAAAAAGAGGACCAGGCAGAGCAAGGGTTGATGGACGAAATGGAGGAGAGAAACCCAAAATGGGCTCGGTGTACTTGAGAGGGAAGGTGCTTCCTGCTAAATCCAGTCACTCGGTTCTCGAGAAAGTTTGCGGGTCGGAAAAAGACAAAAGCCCATGGAGAAGGCAAACATCTGGCGAGAGTTGAGCACATCCGTACTTCGTTGAAACCCACCCACAGTAGGCGGAGCGTGCTCTCGAGCCTGAGGTACTCATTGTCAAAACTTGTAGTTTTTATACAAGTGTCAGTATAGACACCAGAAGAAACATGGCACTATGCGTCTGCCTGAGGGTTCAAAAGTTCGAGACACCCCTTGTGCGTACGAGGTTAGGGTGAGGTCAACACGAAAAAATCTGGCGAAAACGTGTTCCGCGACACCAGACACGGGCAAAAGAGTGTGAGGTGTGCGAACATGGCCTAAAAATGGGATTATGACATCGCCCGTTTGCGGCGGAGCTTGTGTTGAACCAAGGTGGGACCGAACGAAAGTTCAAACTGAAAATTGGTTGCAGAGCAGCACAGGCACCAAGTATAACTGTACTGAAGCTCAAAAGGGGTCAGTGGATGGAACGGGGGAGACATCCCCAAACTGAGCGGAACGTGAGATGGGCGGTGCTTGCTACGAAAATTCCATAGTTTCAAGTTGAGTGATTTGGAGACGTCATTAATTGGTTATGAAGAATTTTATGAAGTAATAATGAAAAATAGTAATAGATGGCAATATTGTGTGATAACAAATAATTATAGGTGAGGTGTTCTGAGGTGCAGTGCCCTACTCCACGACGCCACCGATAACGGTACTACTACAATGAGTCCGTGAAAAACATGTATTTCACCCTTCACTACCAGTTTTTTGTATCTACTTTTTAACGGACTTTTTCATTCCAATGCTGTGTCATTATGCTTCTCTCCACAGTCTTGTTGGTCTGCCGCGGACGCAACCTCGCCCCCCCCCCCGCCTGACGCTTACGCCAATCAGAGGCGGGGGGGGGGAGGGACGAGGTTTGTCGCGTCGCCAGAATGTTTCTCCACAGTTATGGAATCTGGAACGCGGTGGACCACAATTGGTGGAGCGTTAGCTGGCACCGCGCCAAAGCCAGCCCCGTGAAATAGCCTAGATCTGATTTTTGATTACTTAACTTTGTGACCACGTCAATTAATTATTATCATATTATTTAACTTCATCAATAAACTATTTATAGTTACTCATTTGGCCAATAACCCTTAATTTTGCTTGATAAGAAAAGAAAATCAAATCCTGTTCTCGACTGATTTCCAATAATACGGCTATGATTCTTCATTATCTCACTGCATTATAATATCAGTTCTAAATTAGCAATAAAGATCTGAGTTGATTAAAGGTCTCAATTATTTTTATTGGCATTTATTGGTCCGTTTTTCTTCTTCAACATCGGATTTATTACCTTTATCGGATTTATTACTTATTATTTAGTTGAATAACTCGGTTCTGATTAATTTTTGTTTGCTCTTATGTAGCGGCGCTTTAACGCAGCAGGTTATATTCTTGTGCCATGGCAGTGGTTGGGGGCCCCATGCCATCCACCCCCCCCCAAAAAAAAACAATAACAAATAATCAAATAAATAGACAAAGTCGGGCTAGGAAAAGTACTATCAGGGTAGCTGAAATTTTGACTAGGCCAAATATGACCCTTCCCCGGGCTGAGGATTCCGCAAGGTACAGTCGTATCACAGGAGTTAGTTGAGGTTTGACGTAGCGTCAGCCCGTTTTCCAACTGCGAGCGTAGAAAGAGTGATGAAAAAAGGGTTGGCATTCAGCCAAGACCTAAGCAAGGCTGACACCACCCCATTAATATTGGTGACTGTGACCTCTAAAAATAACATTTCAAAAGTAAGAAATTCTCAAGACATCAACGAACATTCACACTGCATGGTTTTTTCTCAACGATTTCACGTAAATGAATCATGAGAACTTATTCCATAAAGTAAAATTATAATTGAATTCTCATAAATGTAATTCCCATCGAACATCGGGGACATTCCATTAAATTACCAGTAACTTAAAATTTATTACAGGGAATAAAAATTATAGCCTTCACCATGACGTAGGTATCATTGCATATTTTATAATAATACCTCAGTAGAGCGGAAAGAAACACTTGAACAGATCTGAAGCATGGCTGGCTACCCTGGGGCAATCGATGGGGGGTGGGGGGGCGGGAGTGGAGGGGAGGGACAGCCAAATGATTCACATAGTCTTCAGAATCTCCTCCGCAGTCAATCAATACATATCTTATTCACTGGCTCCACGGTGCTGTAGAGAGTGCAACTAAAGGCAAAGTCCACATGAATGTGTAAGATACGGAGACAACCAGTGACTACAGCATTTTTCTTGGCCCTTCTTTATCCGTTTCGGCGCTCCCATACCGCTCACGCCTAATATAGCCGTTTCGGAAAGGTGTACACCCAGAACGCGTGGGTGTGATGTCCGCCCCTGGGGACTGGCCTGGACCAAACTCCCCCGGCAGAGGAAGCCACTTATTCCCATATTTTTCTGCCCATTCGAGGTTTCGCGCGCGACGTGCCCCTCCCCACTTGACTGGCACGCGAATTAACACGTAACATCCAGGTCCATGTAAATAATCGTATTAACGAGTGCATGACGTGAGCGACTTCCTTTTAAAGTTGTTGAAAGTAATGATGACGAAACTCTTCGCCTCGTTCACCTGCTTTTATGGGAATTTAATTTTACCTCCCAGGGGATAGCATACGTTTTATAGTGGGAAATGACAAAATTACTAAATTGCCCTTGCGTCATCCACCTACAGTAGTTTATTTCGGGGACTTTATGATCAGCCACGTAGTTCATAGCAGACCAACAATTACAGAAAAGAGTCATCTTTCACTCGACTTCAGCGATCTACAGCCATAAAAAGTAGGGTTTCTGGAGAACTTTCCACCTACTCTCGCACTTTACCTCATAATTTCTTCTTAAAGTGGTTTACTACGGTACGGTACTTAATTGAACTTAAAGACACCGTTCTGTTATCTCGATAGGGCGGAGCCAGAAAATGAGGTCGTCGGCGCACCGCTGCTTTTCCCGACTACTTCATCGGTGGTAGTATGGTTTGGCACCGAATACAAAAATATTACATAGGCTTGATACGAAGGAACGTGGAACCAGGGCTACAAAGGCCAGAGTCAAAAGGAGCACCTCCTGGATACGAAGTCATAATCGTTCAGGCGGCTCAAGCTAGACTCTGAGGCACAAATTCCAAGGGTCGCTTAATGTTATCTTGGGAATAATTCTCAAGAAAAATGGTCAGAACTGTGGCAACTACGGGTGAATGGTACCGAATGTTCTAGAAACCTAAGATTCTTCCCCCTTCATAGTGTTGGATACAGTCCCGTTCGCTGCGGATGGAGGCGCGGCGCCAGCCCGCTTTCCACCACCAATTTTGTCGTTTGCCCTCTCCTATTTGGTGAGGCCGGCGTCGCACCATATTAAGCCCCTGACACGCCCCAACATCTGACTGTGAGGTGAAGAAGACGGTATATTCCCCATACCTGCCACCGAGTTTGTCCCGTGGAGGGCTTGGGACAAGGGGTGATAGGTTTGAGGCTGCCTGTGCTAGGATTTCGAGGGTGAGATAGAGGGGAGGGAGGTGAAATCAAGAAAAATCCTCTTTACCGCCACCGGCCCATTTTCCAGGCTACAATTTA
>MU940559.1:0-12851 GCA_036418165.1 Cooperia oncophora
CTCGCCTATCTCGTCGCACAGCGGGTGTCTCGAACTTTTGAACCCCTCGCTGACCATAGTGCGCGTTTCTTCTGGTCTCAAACCCCATGGGCTTCTGTCTTTTCCGCAAACTTCCTTGGAAACCGAATTACTAAATTTTGCAGGAAGCACCTTTCCCTCTAGAGTACACCGCTGCCCATTTCAGGTTTGTCTCCTCCATTCTGTCCATCAACCCTTGCTCTCCCTGGTCCTCTTTCTTCCCGTTTCTGGACGGTTCTGGAACCTAATCAAGAATTTTTCCAGTCTGGAAGCAGTCTACGACACCGCTCGCGAGGTTCTGTGGGCGGAGCCCAGGTCACGTGCGCTCTTTACATCTTGTCCCATGCCCTACCCATCCCAACCTTCCCCCGACCTCTCCAAGTTGTTCTTCAGGTAGAACCGAATTTCCGGACAGACAAACAAAGAAATAGACGTAGCAAATTATACATCGTGCTTACAAAGGTAGGATTAGGGTAGGAATTCCTGCTCGACTGTCCGCCAACCAGGAAGTATTACAGGTTTTTTTCTTACAGTGGCACATGCATCAGTTGTTATAGTGTAATATCAGTGTTGTAAAAGCCGACATGCATAAAAATCCTGAGAAAAACTCGTTTACATCATGTAATGCTTGACGTGAGAGCTGGTTTCCTGAAAGTACATAATCTCAACGACATCGACCCCGATTAGCCGACACACCGAATCCTTCCTTTGCACAGTGTGGCGCGGTCCGCTGATGTTCCTTCTGCGAAACTCAAGAATGTTCAATAAGGACGTCTCGGCACTTCGACGATGTAGTCTCTCCGCCCACATGTGAGTTCTACGCCTTCATGATTTGTTACTATCATGACTATGCAGTTGCAAGGCCTCGATCGTTTACGTACTCTCTCTCCTTCTCTCCTTATAGTCGCCTGTTTCTTTTGCGCTGCCTCCTTGCTATATTCTCACCTGATGCTTCCAATCCAGGGGTCTTAATCAGGGCGTTTGCGACCGTTCCTCCTACTTTTCTGCTTGGTTGGATAGCTCAACACCTTAACATTCGCGTTGGAACCTCACTACTCGCCAATGCTAATAACGGCCTCCTTCTTTCTATGAAGCTAGAGTAACGTATTCAGTAGAGCAACATAAAAACGAATAAATAGAACAAGGAAATCAATTAATAATAAACAGAAAATTTAATAATTTTGTAATTTTCCTAGAAGACTCCTTATTCCTCGGAATATTTCTTTGATTTTTTAATCTTCTCGGAATACTTCCATACAGCTTTCGCAGTGTTTTCATTTATTACTATCTTTGCCATTATTTACCTTGAACTCATGGGCAGCTTTATCTTTACTCTTACCCCAACCATCCGGAATCAACCCATATCGAACCAGGAATCGAACCGTGGGCAACAATTTGTCTAGAAATGTCCCCGGGGTTGTACTGTCATCCTGAACGCGAATTCACATCCTGGCTTATGCAAGGAAAGCTCTTGGTCGCTTGCGCCATACGCGCACCGCGCGCAACACTTTCACCGAACTTGTTCAAGTGGAATCTTTACCTCCCGAAACCCGAATATTACGTCCAGTTAGAAAACCGCTGCTCATGCTCATAAGCAACTTCTCACATGCCTGTTCGACTTCGGCCGCGATGTAGCAAGAGACTCCTGTGCCTTCGATTACGCAGGGCTATTGGTTGGGCAGTTGGGCAACGGTGGGGAGTAAGAGTACTGTTCACTGATGTGCCTGCGGGTTGTGGTCCTCCTTTCCACCAAGGTCAAGCCTTTGGCCAGCGCACAAGGAACACTCTCTTGGGGGAACAGTAGGCCGTTATCCAAATGTCTGTTGGGCCAGAATACGCCTAAAGCAACTGTTTTAGAGTGAATTAAAGCGCTACCACGCTCTTCTTACGGTTCCGTGGGTGACTTGTGAGTGCGCGCGCCAACTCAGCGGTACTTACCCCCCTCTTGGCCGGCGCGCGCCCGTATCGCGGGCGGCAAGCGGTTCCAGGCCGAGCGGATGCGACATTCGTGTCCAGAAGGTCCAAATACCCCCGAGAACAAGTTGTTAGCCAATTTTGCCCAAGGAGAAGAATGTCGATCGAAAACTGGCCGATTTTGATTGGATGGGGTAGTAATGGTAAATAATGTCCCAATTTTTTATTTATTGTTGTTTGTTCATTTGTTCAGATCGTCAGTAGAATTTCTGTCTAATAGTTGCACCAAGAAAGGTTGCTTTTCTATATTGCATAGTTGTTTTTTAATACTAATTGTAGTTATTATTTTAATTATCTTTATTTTGTTCTTATTGTAAACTATACTGTATTATTTTTTCATATATTTTATTTGCTTGACGTAAACGGTTGAGCAGAGCGGAAATTAATCGTGCTATGTCGTGCTGATGAAAACGTGCAATGTTTCATGTGACGGAGCCGGTTTTTAGTTCCTTCATCGACGTCACAAGAGCTTCAGGGCTAGAAAAAAGAGCAAAATAAAAGGGCATTCGGTGAGGGGAGGTCCCATTAGAGGATCTTTTGCTTCATTTCTTCCTGACGCCTTGTGATCAGGGCATGTCATACGCTGGAAACTAGCGAGCGAGGGGGAGGGGTTCGCATGTAGTCGCTGAAAAAGGGGGGAATCATATTCGCTCGTGAGAGCTTTAGCTTGTTAACTTTGCAGGTTTCTTGCTGCTAGGCGGTAAGGTGGGCCTTGTTAAAGACCGGGGTCGTACCAGGGGAAGGCTTGGGGGGGTGTATTTTCTAAAAGATTTCCCCAAGGGCAGGAAGTGCCTTGAAGGCGATGCCAAGTTGAGATTCCCCATGTAACCGCTCTCGCCACTACAATTCGGAAATTTCGTGAAAGGTGCTTTTGTGCGGGACGGAACTGAACCTACAACCCTCCCAGCAGGCTATACAGACGTTCCCTGCACCAATTAGCTGTTGAGCCAGTAGGGATTAAGTGAAAATCAGTGAATTACTCTACGACGAAGCCACTTAAAGCGGTTTGGGATTAGACGGCGACGACGGTAGCGCTTAGGAAGCCAAAACAGCTGATCAGCAAGTACATTTGACAAGTACAGCGGGACGTCACCTGTGTGGGGTTTCCAGAAGGTCCATCGAACAAATCCCTGGTTTGCTCCTCATCGGCTGTAAGTGTTGAAGGAATCCTCCTTAATGAGTCCCGGCACCTAAAATAGAATCAAATAACCTGCGAAACACTTGGTAATGCTCTAATCCCATCACGCTGCAGAAGTCGGAACACGGAAATCGGAAATGTAAAAGGATAAGACAGATACAGCGTTGTGCAGCTCGGCAAGTTTACCGCTACAATTTCTTCGCAAATCTCGAAAAAAATTTCACCTTCGGTTACTGTATTCCCTTGATACCGTAACCTGTTTCCAACGCACGCCGGGTTTTTAGAACTTTCAGCAAAAACTGAAGACAAAGCCTTGTAGCGTAATGTTGTGAAAAGCAAATTGGATGTTTTTTATGCGTCATCAAAAATCCAGTGATTTTGGCGTGAAATTCGATGACACGGGTGATAGCAGAAGGCTGCTGCTAAGGAAAACCCTATTATTCACGGCTAGCCTGAAATCTGACTCCATATGAAATTAATTTTATAACACGTTTGGAAGGATTTCAGGGTATTCATCGTTGATAGGGTATTATAAAAATGGAAAACAATATAGTGGTAATACCAATAATTTAAGTGGTCCCATAGTTTCTGGAACCCTTTCAATCAGTGATGTGAAAATTTCTGGAAAAAAAGCAAGTTTCTTTTCAGGAAATCGCTCTCCTGGTACGATGTTCCTCCTTTGCAATGCTGCCTACTGCCATTCTTGCACTCTTCCGGTTTCCCAACATTTTCCCTTTTTTCCCCGAAAAACCTGGCGTGCGGTGGGATGGGGAAGGGTAGGGAGGCCAGGTATGTAGCTAAAGTGAAAATCAGAAAAAGTCAGCAACTTGGAAAATGTCCTCGATGTGGATCGGAAAGTTTCCTATAAAAGCCGGATATTAAGAGCGACCCATCCCTTCTCACCCCCATCACCCCTCCCCATCCGCACCCCGCGACCTATTATACCCCCAATGAGGTTTTCCCAATGACATTGTTTGTACGCAGCTTTTGTCGGGTATTATTTCATGAAGGAGAAGCTTCATGGATGGGTGGCCTCTCGTTCAGGGAATAACAATCGACAAAGCTGTGTACAAACAATACTAATTGATATGGGAGGCTTCACTAATTGATATGGGAGGCCACACTCTCTCAATCCATAGCACACCGACTGTACAGTCTGCTCTAAGGGAGCTCTTTCTAGTCAGAACCTGTCCTCACATCAGCTGCCCCACGGCTCTCGACTCATATCTTCACGAATTTAGAACATTCGAGCAGCTCCAAAGCCTGAGTCAGATGGCCAAATAGAATAAAGAACGCGGAGATGTCAATTTTTTTAAAACCTGCCTTGTTCTCCATTAGGCATTCAAAGAATACATTAAGGGCAAGTGACACGCAGGATACAGCATGGGGATGTGCGAAATGTCTTTGTGAGTACGACCCCCCCCCCTTCGAATGGGGTCCAGGCACGACCCCCCCCCCTCCACGGCTTTTTCGCCGACGACGAGCGATGAGTATATAGTCGGCGAAAAAGTTGTCGAGCGGGGGGTATACAATAACTATGCAACGTATATCCCACGGGCAAGATTAATACGACCCCCCCTTTTCCACAAGAAAAATCAACTATCAAAATAAATTTGTCTTACAAATACGACCCCCCCCCCAGAGCAAAAGTACGACCCCCCCCCCATGGGTTTGACACAACGATGCTGTACCCTGGTTTGTGTCGATTTGTGTGGCGGGAGTGTGTGGATGGCCGGTGTGGGAGGCGAGATGAGTGAAGCGAAGTGGTGAAGAAGTGTTTATTATGAACAACCGACCCCTTTTATAGGGCAGACAACACAACAACCATTTATCACTGTATTTGTTGTTGATCATAGTCTTCTCAGAATAACACCGGTCGGTGCGGTGAGGTTCATAGAGGATTCTCTGTGTTGAGGATTCTCTATACTCCGGGGCGGGCCTTCTTGCAGGTTGTCGTCTGGTTCTTCATGATGATTCTGTTGAATATTATTGATGGTTGCACGCGATGGTCCTTTCTTCGGTGGTTCAGTGATTTCAGTGTCTTCTCTGTCTTCTGATTGTTGACTTTGCTTACAGTGAGTGTTCTGACGCGGTCTTGGATTGTAGTGCTCGTCTTGCTTTCGGTGGCTTTTGAGGCTGGTTGTTTCCTCGTGGTCGTTTCCAGTTGTTGTTGTTTCTGGAGCAGCTTCTTGGAGGTGTATCAACTGATGACTACGGATGATCACTTGCAGTGCCAATTTTCTTTCGACAGCTGTGAGATAGCGCTTGTATGTGATTTTCTGCACTTCTGGAGTTGTATCAGTGCTTCTTATGTTCCATGTAATCCCGAGGATTTCTACTTCTTCAGATTGGTCCGCCGGTGTGATTTCGTTCTTCAAAGGAGTGTTGTTTGATCGAAATTGTCGCGATGGGTGTGGGCGAAAGGCCTTTCTCTACGTTGCTAATGGTTGCTGTTTCTCCTATTATAGAGCAATGTAAGTCGTCGCATATTCCCGGGAGGATAACTGGACTTGAGCGAATGGGAAATTCTTAAGGTGTGTAGATGGCAATACGATTCTGGGTTTGGTAGGTTCTTCCTGAGGAGTAATGACTGTATGATGCGCTGAGTAGTGCACGGCTTGTCCTTCAAGACTTCGCTCTTCACTGACTTCTTCGACTACTCCCTTTTCCAAATGGTTCATGATCGTATCATGGCACTGCTGAAGTATGGCTTTCGTTTTTCGTTAGATGAATCACGTTACCCTTGAGAGGTCGTTCAGAAAGCTGTTTGTTGTCCGGTAGTTGACTGACATTAGTTTCTCGAGGAAGGCATACGTAGTCACCATCTTCTCGTTTCTGGCTGTTTTCTCCGGATGTTTTCCAGATCCTTGCGTTCGTTAATCTTCGCTCTTCGGAAGAGGGTCCAGTGAGTGAGTTCGCGAGTGCCTGTTCTTCCAAATTCGAAAATTTGTCCCCATGCTTGTTCTAGACTCGACTGTGCTTGGGAATCCTTATCGTCAGTTGCTCTGTGAGTGCTCTGAACAGAATTTTTCTCGACACCTCTAATCTTCGGTTTCATCGTGTCGATGTCGTTGAGTCGAAGTCGGTGAGCCGAGTCATTGCTGATGAATGAGCGATCCGCCTCTGTGTTGAGCATGATATGAATATCTTCCTGTGCTCCTGTGGAAGGGTTCAGAACTTGAGCCTGTCCGACTAGAATTTGGGTTTCCTAGCTTGTCTTCTGTGTCACTGGCATGTTGCGCGCTATGTGGAATTAGTTTCAAGGGTTCATTGAGATTCGGCGTCGTGTATTTGGTCGATGAGGGATGCTTGATCGGTTGTGGCTTCCTGGAACTGTCGGATGAGGTCTGTTTTTGGCGAGTGACTGTCTGGTTGTTTGGGAGGCTCAACCTTTTACAGATAGAAGTATGATGGCCCGTTTCTTTGCATATACTGCAGGCTCCTCTTGTGCAGACTGAAGCCTTGTGATCCCTTCCGCCACAGTTATGGCAGAGTTTTTGTTGCTTCATAATCTCGAGTCGCTTCTCCAATGTTGTGGCTTCGTTGCAGTCCCGTGGTTTATGCCCACTTTTCCCGCAATAGAAGCAAGAGTTCTGACGAAACTGGCGAGCCGTAGTCTCGTGAGGGATGTTTGACATCGTCCGTGTGGTGTCACTGGTAGTCCATTGTTTCATTTGGTGGGATATTCGGATCTCATCTTTGATGTATTCTTTTGCTGCTAACAGTAGCGATTGGGTGTCCCATGTGCCGTCGGGCTTCTGTTTTGACTTTTGTCGGAGGATGTATCTTTGGACGTCAGGGGAAAACTTGCCAAGTAGCTGTTTCTGTAGAAATACGTTATCAACGTGCTCGTTCTTGATTCGCAGTTGAGAGATGATGGAATCTAGTTTTTCGCAAAGAATTTCCTGATCTTCTAAGCGATTACTTCGAGCCTGTGTCGCTTGAAGATTGCAGTAGAGTCTCTCAATTAATGCTTCTTTGTCGCCATATTTTTCTTTGAGGTACGCTATTACTAGCGGGTAAGTGTGCCCTGAA
The DNA here is from genome assembly GCA_036418165.1 of Cooperia oncophora. Classification (NCBI taxonomy): domain Eukaryota; kingdom Metazoa; phylum Nematoda; class Chromadorea; order Rhabditida; family Trichostrongylidae; genus Cooperia; species Cooperia oncophora. Next base: position 7,166 of record MU940559.1, read on the forward strand.
ATCTCGAATTGCTTTACTGACTCTCTAGCATCTCCTTCGAGGGCATCCAGAAGGTAGTTGAGTTTGTAGAGGTCATCGATGTTTCTTGAGTGAACGGTATGTTCGAAGGTTTTCCAGAATGTTTCCCATTCCCAAATCTCGCCACAGAATTTGGGGATGGGGATTGGAGCTAGGTTCATTTCCAGTGCTTTGGTTGCAGTTGGGGAACTTGGTACTTCAGAAGAGTCGACTTCTTGCTGAAGTAAGGTTAGGGTTGTGTGCGCATCTTCTGCTTCGTCCAGCAGTTGGCGCGCTTCCTCTGAGACTGTTTCGGCCCTTTCTAGGATTTCCGACCTCTCTGGTTCTTCTAAATCCAGGCTGTCGGCAGCATTGATGTACTTCTCCAATGCTGTTTCTACCTTGGCCGATTCAAGTTCGATTGCTCTTTTGGCTTTGTCGATCCTCTTTCTGAGCTCGTCACGGTCTTCTTGTTCCACTGCATCGCCTGATCGCAGTGTCATAAGATCTGACGCATTTCTCAGAACAGAGGCTAGCCTGTTCAATGACCGCCTCAGGATTCCTTGGCGGTTACTTAGAGAGAGAGACATTTGAAGTTACTCACGGTTCTTCGTCTGTCCGGTCTCTCTTCAGTCTTCTCTTGGTTCTTGGGCTCTTCTTGGCTTCTTTCTCTTCTTGTTCGGCTTCCTTGACTGCTCCGTAGGCCGGCCGATGCACCAGTTTGTGTCGATTTGTGTGGCGGGAGTGTGAGATGGCCGGTGTGGGAGGCGAGAGGAGTGAAGCGAAGTGGTGAAGAAGTGTTTATTATGAACAACCGACCCCTTTTATAGGGCAGACAACACAACAACCATTTATCACTGTATTTGTTGTTGATCATAGTCTTCTCAGAATAACACCGGTCGGTGCGGTGAGGTTCATAGAGGATTCTCTGTGTTGAGGATTCTCTATACTGGTGACACGATAAATCGACAAGGCCTATAAGGCCGATACGCCTGGCACGAAAGAATATTGTACCTCTTAGCATTCGCTGCGTAGTGCTTTCCAACCAAGGGAGCCGTTATAGTGCCTCATGCCCTCCCACACGCCCATCGCAACCGCCCGCCCACAAATGGCCGCGCAGTCACATCGACAATGGTACCCTTATTGATTCATATATGAAGTCGAAGCGTTGTTGCGTGGATATATGTGGATATATGAATACCGTATCTACCGTTCGGTTGCAGGCACGGTGCCAATGGGAAACTCGTCCAAAAATGCTCGTCCAATGCCGTGCAGAACAAAGCTTTCTTTGCAGCTTTTGAACCGTTTTACTTCGCTTTTTCGTCATTTTTCCCGTTATGGCAACATGTGCGGCACCTTTACCCTTATTTGGAGGTTCAGCAGAGAGTAAAATGCGCAACTTCATGCTGCTTATATGACTACAAGACTACTATGCGAAAGAAGGTTGTGGGGGCGGTGCTAAGCAGTGTGGTGTCGCGTCGTCAGCACCTTTGTTACTATTTTTGAGGAGGTACCGAATTATCGTGCCTTATGCTCATCATGAAGCAATATTGAGCAGGCATAATTATAAGACAGCAGGACGTCACGATCAAGTGCTGTCCCAGCTTATCCGGACTATCCGGACCTCCGTCAGGTGCACTTTGGGCTTTGGATAAGCGCCGACTCACCACTAGCCGTCTTTATATAGCCCCAATATACTACAGTCTCAAAACTCTTAGTCTTTTGAAGTTACCTGCATGACTCATCTGAAATCGTTCAGTCAAAGCCAGGTGTAATTTCTATTGTGCTCATGTTTGAACTTTCGAGAAGTTTTTGCCAAAAGGCCATTGTGCTACGTCAGTGCACTTTACTTGATTGAACAAGCTATTTTACGAGCTCTTATGTCTGACTTGATTCACTTGAATTTCCTTCTAAATAGTTATTCTCCACAGTATGCTGCATGCCTTGTGTGACACAATAATCTTATCATGATAGCTGGCCTCTTTGGGATACGCCATGCACCGTTATTTGACTGCAGTCGACAAAGCGATTGTAAAGCGATATCTATGTATACACCTAAAGCGTTCAGCACTGAAGGATGTTTGACTCTGAGAATTTCACTGCGATCTTGCCAGACAGTTCCTGACAAGAAAGTCTGGGGAGGTGGTCGTCTACTGAAATTGGCGAGGGGCATTATCGTTATGGAATCTCTGTTGAGGAGGTTTAAAGGCACAGTTCGCGACCGCAAATTGCGGGAAACGGAACTCAAATAGGCACAAAAAAGTGCTAAGTATCTGATTAGCGGAGAAAAGCAGCAGAAAAAGCAGTCCGAAATGTTATAGAGAAAGATAACATAGTGGCTACTAGCTAGTAGCTAGCAGCCGGTGAGGGTCGGCATGGGCCTAAGGGGTGTCCATGGGCCTAATTAGTCAGCTTCTAGCGGAGTTCTTGCCGTTTTTCACATTTTGAAAGTAGCGCAGCCTCAAAAATCGCCTTCCGGATCGTCCGACACATTTGAGAGGTCATAGCCTTATTTTATCGCGGAATGTGCCTTTAAGTAGTGGAGCGGGGGGGGGGTCATAATGGTCCGCAGGAAGTCTGGAATTAAGGACAGTCTGGATTATAGGGAGGCATGAAGAGATCCTCTACTATTCTCGGCGTCGTATAACCCCCCCCCCCCCCGTCAAAGAGCCCTTTCTGAGAAACTGGAGGTCATAGGGTAAAGGGAAGTCGGGCGCAGTCCAGCTTGTCGGGAGCGTTTTGCTGGTTCCCTGAGGTGTTGATGCCCCTCGTAGATACCAGGCTGAGCAACAAAGGATTTCTTTCACATTTGATGAGAATCCGCAAATCTCACCAAGTAGAGACGTGTAACTTGGCAGGAACTGGAAAAAGAAACAAGCGAAATTGCCCCCTCAAGCCGAACAGCGCCGGAAATTCGTGCAACGGAAACGTTGAGATCAACGTTCTATTTCCTGTTTCCCGTTGTTTGAGCTCCATATGCTATCTACTGAACCCGCCAGTTCTAAACAAATACGAGTGTAGGCATCTTGCCGAATGAGCCTGAGGTATCCCAGGCGCTAAATCTGGAAAGTACTTTTCCACAAGCTCATGAGTTTTTCTCGTGAGACCGCAAAAGAGAACAAGTGAAACAGCAACGCTTACACCCTTCTGCTCCCATCGAATACTAAGACAAGCGGTTCAGCTGCTTTCTCTAACATTTTCTTTTCAGAAGGTCTTGTGGATCGGAAAACTCGTCCATTTCATCTATATCTGTTTTACGGAGTCACTTTCTGCAGCCCAATTCTTTCAGCCCTATTATGAATTAATCTATTATGTCACAAGTAATGCGTCAAATGGGCGGGCCATGAAAGGGTATGTGGGCGTGGCCAAGCAAACGACTCAAATACATATTTATACGCTTGGCGCGGAGTTTATTAGAGCGAATTCTAGGCTTTCATGAAATTATGCTTTATATGAAGTTTTGAGGAATCTTGTCTCGTAGATATCTCGGTGAGATGGCCTCCAATCTTTCTAACATTTGAAGAAATATGTGTAAATTGCCTCGTGGACTAAGCCATGCTTTCTTACTCCGTCTCAAATCATCGAGAGTTTGTGAACAGCATGTGAATTCATAGTGTAGAAGAGCTGGAACGTATCTGTGATATTTATTCCTTGTCCTTTCTTTAAGTACGATTTTTATTTCTCTTGACCCCAGGGTTGTTAAGCTGGGCTAAGTTGCTAGACCTAGCCCCTTATATGGTTCAGGATAGAATTTTGGACCACATGTAGCACTTTAGCCACTTCCGTATTTCATAGTAATGAGTAATAATTTCAGTTTGTACGCTATGAGTATGTACACTCTAGTTCTCTGCGGACGGTTGGGCGTGTCAGCCAGTATGAGTGTGTCACCCTATCAGAGCCGTTCTCTGCCTTCTTGTTGAAGAGCGCATGCGACAAAAAGTGGCAACAACTGGTGTAGAACGAGTTTGGCACCGCGCCAAACGCAGCCGCACTGACACGCCCAACCGTCCGCAGCGAACTACAGTTCAGTCTGGACCTTCTTATTTCGACAGCATTAATGTTCTCATCCTCCCCTAAGGCAGAGATCCTGTAGTGGCTAGTGGGGCCATTTACCACGAGAGTTCTGCAAATGTCAAATCTCGGATAGACAGAAACCAGAGCGAGGAGCAGTTATTAGAAACGACGCTCTTCGGCTTGGAGGTGACATCTACCACTTTTGTCAGTTCCTTTTGTAGACTTATGTCAGCTAGCAGGTCTTATCTTGGTCAGATCCGCAAACTCCAGTGAAGCTGTGCAATTGTGCGAGCGAGTCACTTTGGTCACAAGAATTTACTGGCTCTCACAGGTGGCTGTACAAGCTGATTGAGTACCATTCGAATGCCGCCACTGCCAAACGGAGAAGCTGTCGAAACCACCCACAAAACTATTGAATCCATATCTCTGTACTGTTGGATATGTATCAGTATATAGACCTATATTTCCTGATGATGTCCGTTCATAGGCTGGCCACAGTTTAGTTTAGCGGGGCAAATGAGCGCAGCCTCCATCATCACAGATCCTGGCGGAGAGGTCCTCGGATCTCTTTCTAACCCGTGCCAACCAATGCGTTCGATTCTTTCTGAGACTGGATAGATAAGATACATACAGCACCTGTTTGGGGAAAAAAACACCCATGAGTTGTGAACGAAAAGCCCTGCAAGTCATGGTGTGGGCCGAATATCATTCAAAATATGTTAGTGTGATTATAGTGTCGCGAGCATGGCGTATTCCATAGAGCTTGTCCAATGTCAAGAGCTTTGTCCTTTGATTCGCTTTAGGCTTAAACTTTTTTAATTAATTTATTTTCTTTTAACAATCTACTTTTTTGTCCGATTAATTATGTAGGCTTCAACTGGAATGCTTGTAAAATCTTTCCCCCTCTGTATCAACCCATATTTGGAAGTCTGGAAGGGTTCTAAAAGGAGTCCAATCAAAAGCCGTGGGTGATAATTGGCGCTTGTGACTATTGCGTCACAGACTTCCGAGAATTGAATGCTAATCTTGAAATCCTAATTTCGCCTTACTGGCTGAGGCATTTAGAAAAAGCCGTCGACTTCCTCTTTCACTCGATTCCAGTTGACTGATGTCTTCTTTTAGAAAAGCCCCAGTTCGTATGCAAATGTATTCGTCAAATCTGAGAATTTTTGCTATTGGGCCATCAAGACTACTCCAAGAGGATCGACAAAATTGAAAAAAGGCTCTTTTATCCCGGAACTCCTTCTCCCTTTTGGCTCAGGCGAAAGTCCTCATCCCCAATAATAACGATATATCGATATATACGATAATCTCAGTTCTGCCCAAGAAGTCATGTTGACCCCCCCCCGAGAGTTCAAGCAGATTTTCTCGCTTTTGTGTTTACGTTTGAAAGTTAAAAGTTTATGTTTCTCTAAAAGTTTCAGAGCTCTCTGAGAACCTCTTTGGTGGCTTTTTGCGCTGGACTGAATCCGTATGAAACAGCTCTGCGCAAGCGCTGTACTGAGACCGACGGGCAGATTGATCCCCCTCACTGGATGTGCCATGCAATCTACTTCTGCTCAGAATCGTCATCTTTCGCCATTTGGCCTTTATAGTGGTTTGTGGGGCCAACTAAGTCAGGGTTTTCGTCTTTCCAGACATGCCTGACACTAGCCAACCTTGAAGGTATGGAAAG
>MU940563.1:0-20344 GCA_036418165.1 Cooperia oncophora
GCCTACGTTTCGGCGGGATCGCCTTCTTCAGAGCCTGAAAGGATCGAAGCAATTTATGACTACCCGACCAAACGTTTCCACTACCCTGAAGTTCGAGTACATTACAGGCCATCACCTAATCGTAAGAGGGGGCACTCACCGCAACACAGTCCGATCTTCGAGACCAGCGAGCCGGCAGTAGGACCTCCTCGGACTGTTCCTCATTCAGGGTCACTCTTGGAAGGCCATCCTTATATAAGGTCTCAGCTCCCGCGTTATTGTGACGCATTCCCCCTCCGGTTCATTTTTGGATTGCTGACCTCAATCCAAAATGCCTCGAGGGTTTTGCGTGCAGATGTCTGCGATTCTCGCGCCAAGACCCTGACCTCGACCTCAAAATCGTCCCCGTCATGCACTTGAACCCTGTGGGCCCCTAAGGCAGTCGACAAACGCACACTGACACCTTTGCGCTGCTCGTTACTGGCTACCGCACTCATTACGACCCCCCCCTCTCCCAGCGGCCAAATACGACCCCCCCCCCTGTTGGGGAATCCCCAACAATAATGTGCCCTGTTCCCCATTCTACCTGCCACTTTCTTAGGCTTTCTTAACTTATTTCTTACTTTTCCCCCAAAATTTTGCTGTGGAGAGAGAGGGGAAGGAAAGTATACCACACGTGAAACAGGGAAAACCGCGAAAAGCCAACGAACGGAGAACAATTCTCCCAACGCTGAAAATTTCTCTCAGAAGGAGAAAAATACGACTCCCTCTCTCCCAACAAAGCAGCGACCCCCCCCCTTATAGCTTCCGTAGATTAAGAGAAATCAAGTACCAAAAAAAATTTCTTCAGACCAAACACAACCCTCGCCCCCCCCCTGACTGGATAATCCCCAGCAATGATGTGCCCTGAGTATAAACCTGAGGTGAACATCGGTTGGCATCTTTGATTCAATGGTTGCTGGAAGCTAGCATGAGCCACTTGCCCTTCACACACATTAAACGAGATGTATCTCTCCCTCCCCCCTTCCTGTCGTGTCATTGGAAACAGATTGCAAATCATAACAACGTTTAAACATAGCCGTGGCGAATAGCTGGACGGCTGATGTTTTCTACTGCAAGGGCGGCAGTCTTCAATGTTCCGCACGCAAGTGATTGGTGTGTGGAAATCACGTAGCTGCCTGGAGCTGGCTCGAATACTGTAGAGCTTTTTAAGCTAGACGTCAATGAAGGATGTCTCTACCTTCCAGGAACAATGTAGGGGGAGGGGGTTAACGGCAATCAGCTTGCGAAGTCATTCAGGCGAGGTCTTTGGTGTACATGTCTTGGTGACACGCCAAGAGCAAAGTTCCTTCCGTTCCCCCGCACTCCATTCCCCCCCCCCCTTCCGCCACCCATGCATGCCTGCTAAGCCCAGAGACGCGAGGCGTGTGAGTTCAACATCAGGCATAGGAGTGTGCAAGGATATCGCAGTCGAGACAACTGTCTTCTTTTGGACAGGAACAGGACCACGATTTTGTCTAAATGAAAACATTTTACCAGAAGCACAGCCACGGCCTCGTTAAGTTGAAGTGTGCAGCCTCGCCTATCCCATCTCAAGGATTTCGTGTGTATGACGAGTCAAGCAGGATAGATGTACTAGATCTTCGCATTTCAATCCATAAACCGCTAGTTATCTTAAGTTTCCAGATAAAGACAATTCCCGTGATCAAGTAACCCGTGAAATGCCGATTTTGAAATTCGTGTCCTCAATCGCAGAGAATGTACCACATGCGTCACTTGAAACGTCGAAATAAAGAGGGTATGTGCGCGTGAGCATTGCAACCTGTATTATTTTCACTCTGCAAGGCAACGGCTTACACGCAGCATTACATGTGCGCATTGTGTTCTGGAGCCGTAGGGCGATTTCCTATGCTCGTTGATGAGAATCCTAGCTTGTCATTTCTTCTGCGAGCTTACGCGTAGTTCCGCTTTTGAACACGTTTTTGAGAACAATATTTCAGCGGCAGTTCACTTCACAGGACAGGATGGGCGCTGCTCATATTTAGCAGCGTGATCGATTTGGTGATGAGCTCGTCTGCTCCCTGTATCTCCTACCGTAGTCCTGTTTTCATAAATAGTTTTTGAAAGCTATTTTATGTTTCGTCAATAATGTTTTTCATTTTTTCTTGATTTCAGATTTCGTATAATACTAGAGGAGCGAAACGACTTATGAGCTCGGATTGCGGAGAATTTCGAGTCGCGCAAGTCCGACTCGTAAAATGAGGCTGTATGGACGTCATGGAAGGGTTCATAATGCATTTTTCGCTTCTTTCTCTACTATAGGGTCACTTATCAGCCTCTGGTTCATAATTGAAAGCAGACCACTCGTAATACTCGATCAAAGGAAATTTTCTCTGTCTTCCTTTCTCTTTCTCTCTGTTTACTGCTTTATCTGCTTTTATGCACTCCGTCACTGCACTGACTTAAGCTCCTAGTGAGAAAACAAAGCGAACGAGTTTGTTTTGTTTCATCCAGAAGACGCATGAATGTAAATGGAACCAATTTCTTGTTTCTGCTCTAAACCGTTTTATTTTTTGTTTCTCTAAGCCATCAGTTGACTTTATGACAGAGGGGTGGAGTTTTTGCTGAGGAAATTCCTACAGTGAAGTTTTGTGACTGTGCCTGTCGCTCGAAGCAATGTGAATTGCTTTCATTTGTGCATGACCGCCTCACTAGGCAAAAGAACTGGACGTCCATTGACGACTACAAAAAGAACTGACGCGCCGTCGCAGTTTCCAGCTTCTTAGGAAACGCCGAAAACCTTCGCGCAATAAATATTCGTTTCAGAGTATTGAATGGTTTATTATAGGTTCTTTATGGATTTCGTGGACGAGGCACGGAGTCGTCGTCCATTAGTGTACCGGTCTTCCCCGACATCCGTAAAAAGCCCCTCTGTCGATGAATAAAGCTCAGGGCGCATGTTTGTTGGTCGTTGAGCCGGAGTAAGTGCAGACTGCAGGCAGAATCTCAACACGGATCAGATGACTCTTCTGCAGACTGGATTTCCGAGAACCACCACCATGAACCGTTTCTTCGGCTGAAGATGAAGTTAATTTATTGAATGAGTTGCAATGTAAAAGCTGGTTAGATACAGTTGGCAGTCGATTAGGCGGTCAAAGGGTTGCAGACGCGGCTGCGGCGCGTCACGACCCGGCGATCAGCTGTTTCCAGCCTATTTAGCCATTTTCTCCCTAATTTTCACTGTATTTCTATTTTTTCCAAGGTAAGTTGTGTTATTGTCTTTATGAAGTATAAGACGTGGGTTCTTTTTCTGATTTTGTAATGAAGTTTTTTGCGATTTTTGTAAGTTTTTGTTTAACTGTTTACTTGTTCGCAAAAATTAGAGAAACCTCAATCATCCTACTATATACAATCCGCTAAGTTTGTCTGTTGGTGTGTGTGTGTGCGTGAATATTTGTGTCGTCTGTCTATATGTGTGTTTGACCGGAAATTCATAACTTTCTTCAAAACAGAAAGCGCTCAAATTGATAAGTGATGTAGGGGGTGGGCAGGAACATTATTGGTGGGTGGCAGGAAGTGATAACAGTTGATAAGATACCATAAGGGACCTCAGAATGGGAGGAGCATCAACTTCATAACGCGCGTCACAGCAAGGCTAGGACGTTGGTTCCAAGAAGTAAGATAGGGGGCAGGATGGGAACATTATTGGTGGGTGGCAGGAAGTGATAACAGCTGATAAGATACCATAAGGAGCCTTAGAAGGAGTGGGTCACCTAATTCATAACACCGGCCAGAGCAAGGACGGGACGTTGGATCCAAGTAGTAAGATAGGAGCAGGGTGGAACATTATTGGTGGGTGGCAGGAATTGATAACAGCTGATAAGATACCATAAGGGGTCTTAGAAAGCGAGGGTCACCAAATTCATAACACCGGCCACAGCAACGACGAGACATTGGTTCCAAGAAGTAATATAGGGGGCAGGATGGGAACATTATTGGTGGGTGGCAGGAATTGATAACAGCTGATAAGATAGCCAGGAAAATTCACAGCAGAGTTGTAGCAACACTGGGAACTGCTCCAGCAAGTAATTCAGAGGTGCTTAGGGAACATTAAAGGTGGAAGATAAATTCTGACAGTGTCCTACAAGGGCTTTTGGGAGTCCGTATCTGCTCACATCACCGTAACCAAAGAATCAATGGGCGAAGGCTTAGTAAGTCAAGATGTTTCCCATTAGTAAAATCCCTCAGTTTAGCGGTCGGAATTGCTTCCACCGCTAAACGCTCGAGTTCCCCGAAAAAGGATGTTTGGAGTTGTTGCCAGTGAGGAATGATAAGAGCCACTATGATTTCGATATTTTTACCATCGGAATCCTTCCAACCGCTATGCTGTCCTATTTCCAACGAATGGTGCTTTTAGAAATATGATAAGAACCTAACATTGGCAAGTGTTCATTAAAAGGGAGAAACATGATGAAATGGGCCGTTTTGGAAACATAGGAATTAGGCTAAGTGTTACTGCTCAGCACAGAAATCCTGTCAGTTATCAGTAACATAGGTTTAACCATGCGCGCAGAAATGCGCGTCAGCCAGACTGGTAATTTAAAATGGAAAATCAGCTGATCAGAAACAGCTGATCGCCGTCAACAGTTCCTAAGTACGCGGCCGCGTCTGCGATCGACGGCCGCCTAATCAAATGTCTGACTGTAGCTCAGTGCGGAGCGATTTTTGGTAGGTGCTCTATGCGCCATTGTTCAGAAAGAGCTGGCGCTTTCGTAGTTGGGCTTCGATAAGCATGTGGAGTTACAACAGAGAACTCACTTCCTCTCTAGCTGGAAAGTGAAAGTTGGAAGTGAAACAGAAATGTAAATTGAAAGTGAGCTTTGGCTGCTGTAGTTTCCACAGCTCCCAGTGTCAATTTACTTTTCTCAGGCTTCCTGAAAAAGGATGGTTGTAAGGAACGAGGCGCAAGACCACCACGCGAGACCACCATTTTGCAAACTCCTGTCAACATAAAGGGCAAAACTGTAAAGTCCGGTAAGCTTTGTAATGCTGCAAAATAATAAAAATTCGGGTTGTAGACCATTTTCTAATTTCTCCAGTGCTGGATGGCACTGGATGGTACTGTTGTGGTCCACGAGGATGAGAACCACGGGAGGGAAGAGGATGGGGGTGAGCGAATCATTTCTTCTGCGGTAAAGGAGTTAGTTAAAAACGATGAGCACTAATCCAGAATTTCTCTCAAACGAAGGAGTGCACCCATATAATCTAATCAGGGGGAAGACTTTTCAAACTTTTGTAGGCATAAAGGACGCTTTGTGGAGATCTTGTAGCCATGCAAAACCACGCTATAGTTCAAGTTTCGTCTCCTGGGCCGGTAGTTACACTAGGCACTTTCGATTGCAATCGGGACATTCTCCTTTTATATTAATGTAATTCATGGTTTACGATGCACTGAAGTGCGAAGTGTCCATCGGGAACATATGTCATTTTTATCTCAAAGCGGACACTCTTTGAACAAAATGGGTTACCTTTCAGACCAAATAGCACACTTCTCAAACCAAATCAAATTTTTTGAAAATCAAGTCGGACACTTTCGAACCGAATGGACACTTTCGAACCAAATCGGACACTTTCGAACCAAAACAGGCACACCCCTTACATCGGACACTTGTTACATAGATCACATCAGGTACTGCTGCATTCTTCCAACACCTCGCCCACTTTTGAACGCTGTGATGGTTTTCAAAATTAGTTGCGCAACTTCTGTCTCTGCAACTTTTTTACACCTTTCTATTGCACGTGCTCACCACCTGGAAAAGATTGATATATCGACACAGCCATGACCCACTCCTTTCTAGGAAATTAATGCAACTTTCGAATTTTTATGATTTTCTTACGCCGTTCTTCTCCCATCCACTCTTCACACAAGGACTGTTCTTACAGACACGCATATATGCACTGACACTCGACTCCACCCATCCAGCCATGCCGACTTTTGCGTCATTAGGCGAAATTTCATTCTTATTCACTGAAATTTTCACATTTTTGAGCTGCTTGGGGAAGCTTTGTATGCTACAAGAAACTCCGCCCGCTGGAATCCGTGCTCGGTTTCGCAAAAAGTGATCCACATCGGCAGGTACGATCTCGCTCATCACACGGAAAAGGCTTCACCTGGGTTTTTGCTCCCAGTGGCGGAGACTCGGGTCTGATAACTGAGTCTCTAGCCTGCCATCATTGATTATTCTTGCAAAAGTAGGCGGCACTCCTTCGATGTCTCTAATGAAGGCTAGGGCTCTGTAGCTGAAAGAAGACGGAAATTTCCAAAAAGATCGAATTTTGCAAAAAGACCCAGAACTGGGCGTGGCTAGAGGGGCGAAGCTCGATACGTCACTGCATAAATGCGTGTCTATGAGTACCTCCGTTGTATGGAGCAGGATTAACTGAATACCACTACCGGTATTCGACATTGACAGGACTTCTCTTCAATACTGCAGCGCGTCAAGTTGTCTAGCCGGAAACACAGCCTCAACTAGATTCGTCGCGTCTTGGATGAACTAGGGGCGGTGTCTTGTAATAATAATGTGATTTCATGTAATTTTTTTAGTAAATAAAGCCAAACTTATCATTCCATACGTTCAAAGAAAGTTACAGGATGGCCCTCACACTTGTGGGACCTCATCGAAGGAGGAAATGGCAACGCATAGCAGGAAAGAACCCCTACGTATGTTACTGCTCAAACTTGCGAAGCTCACTCTGAACTCGCGAGTCCAACCATTAGTGGTGACACTCCCTCATCTTCTATCACCTGAAGCAAGCGATTGCTCAAAATACCTGCATTAATCACAACACCCTGTTATCGAGTTGTTGATCTAATTCTCTGAACTCAAACATGAGTGGTTTAGTTCGTAGGTTTCAACGACCCTAGGATACAAAGACCAGTTCACGAAATGGCACTTCAAACGCCATCTAGGAGAGTGTATGACTATACTTCATTTGAACACGACACAGGATGGCTCATGCCGCGTATACTTCAACTTGCACGAACTGGTTTTTTTTGTTTTGTATTACACAAACACATCATCGATACTGTCCCAAAGTGAAAAATCTCCCCAAAAAAGTAGCCGTCACCACATCCAAATGAAGTACGTGGCCACGCCTACCCCAATTCATTGATTTGGAGTATACATACACTTCCTGTCCCTGAGCCAGAGTAGGCGTGGTGGAACATGGCATATTCCGGTCTGGGACAACTGTCATCTTGTTCTGTGTTGGACAGAGACACGACAACAATTGTGTCAAGATGAAAATATCTCACCAGAAGCATAGACACCTTCAGGTTAAGTTGAAGAATGCGGCCACGCCTACCCGATCTCAGGGATTTCGAGTACACGTCTGCTGCCAGGTTTGATCAATTCACTCGTGGTTGAGAACATGGGAATCTTTAATCTGCAGCTGTTAACGGAACAAGCAGGATTCCACACGATGATCAGCGAACAGGCAAGATTTTCAGTGGAGAAGTGAAGCAAGCGGAACAACCAGAATCTATCTCAACATCTGCGGCTGTAGCAGCTTCATTAAATGCCTGAACATAGTTCCAGAGATGCCCTTTTCTGTTAATACGACCCATCGAATTAGCACGACAACTGAGCTATTGAATAGGTTGCTAGGGAAGCTACTAAGCAAAAATTTTATTATTCAAAAAATGCGAAAAGCGAGCATCTTCACAAGAGTGACGAACTTAGGCGATTATTGAAGTATCAAAACATAAATACACTCTGTCTCCGCGGTATAAATTGGTGGTAATCGTTTTCTTAAGAGGACACATTATTAGTTGGGGATTTTGGTGTACGATTTCCCCCCCCCCCTAAAAGGTGGCTTGGTACACTGATCCACCCCATAGTTTCCTCCTCTGATACTATCGAGCTTCGGGCTGTCGTGCTCTCCAACTTCTCACTGTTTTACCAGAACTGCCCAAAAACTTCCAAAACCTCAAGTCAACAAACTCTCCATGAAAACCAGGAAGTAAAAGGCATGTACGACCTCCTTCATAGCTTTCATGAAACAAGAAAAGGCAACTATCATCCCGTTGTGGAGCTCCCAACGGTGATGTGACCTGTTACGTAGCTGACCGCATGGCCCCGGTAAAATTGTTAATTTTTGCCATTGAAATGATTCGCTGTTTGCATTTGAAAGCTGATGACACTCAAATAATGGAACTGGAACGTGACGAAGTGGAGTAATAGCGGAAAGAGCAGCAATTCTTGGTACCGTTGTCACGAGGGACACTGAGTCCGCAATTACGACCTCTCTCACTGCGGGGTGCAGAGGTTATAGAGTGGTCACACACTCAGATTCGAAAAATTCTTCCGATTTTTACGAACGGAAACAGATCATCTGTGACTCCTTGCTTCATTAGCGGAATCTCATGAGTCTCTTACGAAACAACTGACTTCGATAGAAGTTTTATACTCTGTGGTAACCAGAAACCGAATGCCGTTTGGCTATTTTGAAGGCGAAGGGCCATCAACCTTCTCGAGGTAGAACCTCGCCAGCGCAAACATCACCCACTTATGTGAGATACATCGGTTTCAAGTATCGCACTGGACTTTCGCACACTATCGAAAAACCACAGGACTCAACTGGCGTCCAGTTACTCAGCCATGTTATTCCCCAATGGTTAAACCTTCTGAGACCACTAGATCCGTTCGCTGAAGCTTCACTCTCGAGAAAGAAAACTTGGAGTTCTTGACTTCAAAGGCAAAAGGCACAATTAAATTCCTAAGTATGTAAGATGTTCCTTCTAGTCATCGCGTCCTGTTTTCTGTGCGAGAAGCACCACTAAATCGCCGTGAATGAAGGTTATAGCTCCCTTCAGCGAGTATATCGATACAATCCGGAGTTTAGGAAAACGCCATAATTAATTCCAAAAGTTCTTCCCGTCGAAGAACTCTCTTGTCAAAATAATATCTCATAGAGCGCGAAACTCATCATCAAGTGTTACAAGGAAAGAAAATTCGCCTCAATTTTTTGTTAGGAAGCCATCGCTCATTGGTCGTCTTGGAGAAATGAGCTTCAAAAGCTCTTTCTTTTTGTTTCTTCTGAGGAAAATTCTTTTTTGAGCATGTCCAATGGTAAAAATCTTCAACCTAAAGAGTATCGGCACAAGAACGCAGCCAACAGCTTCACAATCCAGTGAATCTATCATTCAATGATGACTCTATTGCAAATTCAAAATTCTCTCAGAGGCGCAATATATTATAATACAGAGCACTGTTTGGACCGTGCTGGACAATCTCGCAGGTCTCTCAGAAGGTTATGGCAGCATTGAGCCGCAAGTCTGCTCAAGTGATTAGACCTGAATGCATGTGACTCCAGCCTCGTTGGTATCTGGCGCTTCACTCGAATGCGTGCTCTTTTGCTTCTCTTTTCTGACCTCTCATGAAATCCCTTCAAGTCTTCATCTCTCGCATAAAATCACCTGCGTCGACAAAATCCTCTGCTCTCTTCTTTCAGATTTGACTAAACTGCCTTATACACCTTTGTTTTCAGACTCACTGGGCGTGACTGACAGCGATGATAAGTGTCTTCAAAGTGTCTCAGTCAATGAAAAATTTCGATAAAATAACTTCACAGCCAAGGAAACTTTGACACTGCTTTTGCAGAATGGTAAAAACATGCACAGTGGACATAAGAGGGAAGCTCTCCTTGGATATGCTCGCTGCAGTACCCAGTATATGAGCTACCGGTTAATGTGCCTTTTTTTACCAAGTAAAGCCTTGCTAAGAAATTAAAATTTATGTATGCGAAGTGGAAGTCGTCTAAAGCGCAGAAAACTAAGCAGTCATACTGTGAAGTTTATTTGAATCAGTTTCAACCCGGAAAGCTGACTGATCAAATCAGGGAGACCTCTTACCTTGTACTCCATACTTAGCACCACTTTTTGAACAAGATATTAATGGTTTAGAAGTCAGTTTGGGTTGTTTTGAACTAATGAATTCCCTAATCTTGATCAGCAACTCATGAAGCTAAATTATCTGGACCTTTTCTTAACGATCTGATGTCTGCCTTGCTGGCATTGAATAGAGCTTCATGGTTGGTTGAAGCTCTAGAAATTTACAGGGATAAGCCCCCACCCCTCCCCAGCGGCTAAGTACGTCCCCCATTTGTTTCACACAGCGATGCGTGCCCTGAGAGTACATCGCTTTTTCCTCAACGATCAAATGATCCTGAAAGGAGCTTCTATTACCTGTGCAGGACCCTTGGAAAATGCCAAGTATGTAGATGATGCCGCTCTACACATTGTCATCATGAATCACTACTAGATTCGACAGATTTGTTTTCACTAGCTAGGAAAGAAAGTTCTGCATCACTCTGAATGCCTGTTCTTGGCCTTGCTTTAGATGAACGACATTACTCATTAACCAGGAATCATCATTCATTTCTAGGCCGTGGACTCCTCTGCGAAACCTTCACTTTTCACTCTCCCGACGATGAGAACAGGTCGTTGCGTTGACTTGGGTTTTCGAGTTCACTGCGATCAATGAACTTTTTGCCTCTCGGTGACGTTCTGGATTCCGCTCCTGTGTGATTGAACAAGCTTGGAGCGGGTATGCTCCCGGACAGGGGTCCACATTCTTGTAGCATCTCATCATTCCCACGTGTGACCGCGTGGTGTCATGAAGTGAGCTATCATTGTGAATGATTACGACATATGGCATAACCTCGTCATCCGGGCAGTTGATTAGGGCGGTCGTCAACGGGCCGCAGCGCGTGCCAGGAACTATTTGCTTTTTCCAGGCTAATTTAGTCATTTTTTCCAAAGGAGCTGCTAATCTTGGAAAAAGTAGCCAAAACAGTGAAAAGTTGGAAAAATGACTAAATTAGCCTGGAAAAAGCAAATAGTTCCTGGCACGCGCTGCGGCCCGTTGACGACCGCCCTAATCAACTGCCCGGATGACGAGGGTACAATATGACACGACGCATGACACAATGTGATCCACCTTTTGGAGTTCTTAGGAATGAAATGTAGCTTAGTAAGCAGCGAGGATTCCTTTTGTTGCCACAAGAATACTGAGTTATAGGCAAAAGTCGAACCCCAGTCGGGAGTCGAACTCGCACCTCACGCTTTCCGGGCGAGTGCGCTACCCGTTACGTTATTCTTGTCGTAACTTCGGAGCGCGAACTGCGGCGTAAAACAGCAGCTATGATAACATAAAAACTTCAAAAAAAGCATCCTTTTGTCTCTTCCTCAACAAAACAATGAAGTTGTTACACGCAGATCTACTTCTAGGTATATACTAATCTTTTCCTTGATAAGCTAGTAAGTATTTGGCTTACTATGCTCTGATCATCAACGTGGGAGTGTTCAGATCGCCGGGAAAACGGTTAGCATACTTGATAACATTGAGTTTACTACGAGCTCGCTTGCGTTACTGGGTTGGACGTTGTCCCACCGCTCGATTTTCAGTGAAGGTGGGAGAGAGTGCCCTCTGCCTTCACCCTCTGATTTTGCTCAGTATCGGGTACTCAATGGCACCCCTACCATTTAACCCTAACACTCCTTTCTTTTGATAATCCATTTACTAATGTTTGTCTCATGAATGCTGTTGAACTTGGCTGCGAAGTCGACACAAGTGGACTCGGAATCAGCCTGTAAGCGGTGGGTAATACCTTTATCCTGGGGAATAGATGTCAAATATTCCAAAGATCCCCCAGACGTTGACCACAGTCATAATGTTGTGACTACGATGGTACTGTATGTGTAGAAACTTTCAAAATGTTCGCCGACATTTTTCATCTCTATGGCAAATTTTTTCAGTGTCCGAGGTTCCACTCTTCTTCCAAGTCACTGCAAGGAGCAGAATACCGTTCTGGCATCTAATGTCGTGGAACTCCTCAAAACTCGAGAAATGTAAACAGTATGGTAGCCTTGTGATAAATTATTCGTTACCAAAAACAAAATTGCAGAGCGTGCCCCATGTTCAAACGCACCATGCACCATGTTCCAACTAATGTTATATACTGAAAAAAATGGTGGGTATAGCCTACCAAAATTTGAAAGGAATTGGTAGGCTGAGAACGCGACAAGCGAAAAGGCGTTTGGCTGAATATTTGAGCACTGCTGTATCTCCAGCGTTAAAGGCAAAGCCCGCCATGATTTGCCATCACAGATAGTTGACTGATTCCGCGATAAGAGCTCTACTAGCGTAAAAGTGACGATTTTCATGGTTCTTCGCCTTGCAGCTTCGTTCTTCATTGAAAAGCGGGCCTTGAAGTCGCAATTTGGGGCGCAGTCACTGAAAGTAAGGAGGCGCCACTGAAACTGAACCTATATTGCGCTATAGCGCCCCTCCCTTACAATTTTTTGCCGCGAAACCGGTACAATGTTGTTCTTCACGGACCACACTACCCTCCGACGTCATATTTTCCACTTCCGTACCTGATCGCGGACCATGCCTTTAGGCCCCGAGACTAAAGAGATACTCTCACGTATTGAACGGATTTCTTCTTGGGAACAGCACAGATGTGAGCTCTTTCACTCCTTGCCATAGCGCTATACACTATTCGAATAAAGAGTGAGTCGCTAAACGTAGCGTGGGTCAAAGCTTTTGAAAAGTGTTCTGGTTTTTTGTGGAACGGTTTGCCCGGCTTGTTGCAGGATTTTTTCCAGCGTAATATTATGGCAAAGAAGATAGAGTTCGACTCATGCATTTTGCAACTTGCCGCCGGATGTCAAAGATAGCCGAAGTGTTGCCTCGAAAGGCTAATACTCACAGAGTGCTGCCGCATTTTGTCCGGCGCCAAGCAGACGTGCTCGGAATTTCCAACCGGACAGCAGCTGATTCAGGGGATTGTCGAAGTGCTGATACATAGTAAAGTGTAAGCATTTTATGCCTCACGAAAAATGTATTTCACATGTTGTGAGGAGGAACCCTCTCAGCTGATTGAGAGCTTCCAGCTATGCTAACTTTGCTTTCTTATCCAAAGGAAATGTTTTGTTGAACAACTGACAACAAGTCTCTCGAAGCATTAACCCAGCTTTTACGAAATCGTTGTACACTTGAAATCTGAAAGCGACTGCCTTCTTGGGCAAAAGCAACTTGTCAGTTGCACATGGTCTAAAGCCGTGCTCATACATGTTTCCATTATAAGGCGCAGTATATAGCAGTAATGGACCGCCAATCGTGAAAAAAGTCGTTTTGGGAGAACAACGAGTCAACAGTTGTTCCTTTGCACTTGTTCAAGCGGTAATTGCATTATATGCGGGAAGGACAGGTACCTGTTTGTATGGTCGGAGTCCACCTAAACACTCTCTACACAAAGCCTGGAGGCGTAGGCTGCGTGGTATCGTTAATGTGGCGTCGATTCTCGCATTCGATTGCGATTACTCGTCGTTAATGAACTTTACACTCATGGTGAGGGTTTAATGTGAACACGGCCTAGAAAGCTGTTTCTTCTAACATTGGGGGAATTAGGCAGCAGGGAGATAATGATCTAGCCCCAAGACTCTCAAGTGCAGTTGTTGTTAACAAATTGCTTACTTGCCCATACAAACAAGGAACTCGTTTTAGAGACAACATCTCGAATCACTTTTTCCTTGTGAGGAATTTGGCCGTTCTTTATTATCATTTCGCAGTTTTTACGAATCATAACGAGAAAGTTCTGTTTAGGTAACCCTCGGAATGTTCCTTCTTCTGCCTCACAAGGGAAGGTTACTAACTCGTCATGGCCATTTAGGACGATATGTACTAGGTTGTCCGGAAAGCTTTTGAGAAAATTTCACACTTTTAGTTCGAAGAAGTGTAGCAAGCGAATGCCCCAACAGAAAGTCATATATCAAGTGCTATGAGAAAGAGAAATGTTTGTAGATCAATACTAATGCTGGTTGTTATTATTCTCCATTGTTGGTATGATTTGACATTACCTGAAAAATGTACGAGCGCGCACGACTCCCAACGCCTTTTACTTCATCTTCACCGTTCTGGCTCCTCTATCGGTCAAATCGGGAATGAGGAACCGCCTCCGATGCTGGATAAAATGCGCTTCAAAATTATCTATACTAGGAGATCAATCGGTCTCTTCCATGGAAGTTTAGCTTAGATGTTGCGTACGCCCCCTCATTCTCAGTACTCGCTTAGTTCTAGCTCCCACGCAAGGTAATCCCGCCCAAAAGGTAAGGGACATAGGATGGACAATATTTATTATAACTATGAACTACTATCTCTTATTGTTGTTGATAAGTGTTAAATGAGCTGGTTGAAATTTCTCAAAACTTTCCGGACACCCTAATATTATACTACATGCGTTTTTAGACGCTGATTTCAAATCTAATCTTCAAGTCTGCTCTACGATTTTCCGAAAGAAGCTAAGGAAAATTTCCCATCAGGAACCTTTCCCAGCTAGGAGTCCAGGGATCGAGTCCTTGCCAAGCATAATTTTTTTCGCTTCCTGCACAAACATGTCTGAAACACATGTAACGTCTTTACTGTATCACTAAGAAGAAGCTACCCTTGTCTATAAGAGAGCTTGCGAGCAGTGCCTGCAAATTGGAACATCTTGTGGTGAGACAAGAGGCTCTGGCAAAATAGCGCTGATAGCGCTCGCCATTGGCGTCCTTACGCATAACAAGGGTGGTATTTGGTCCACGGGTGGTCTACCTCTAAGGACAAATTTTGAGCCGAATCTGATGTTTTACCTAATGTACCCATGGGTGCGTAATTATATAGATGTCAGTATTGTAACAATATCCTGGCCTAAGGATTCAAAAGCGGATTAAGGATACAAGCTTTTGCTTGACCATTTTTCCCGTTGACCATCTCTTCGGGGGATGTCGGGCACCGATTACCCTTACATCATTTCATATGTCGTAATGGCTTTACGGAATGCATGGATTGTGACAGTGCGACGCCCACCCGATGTACAAGTCTGTTGGCCTGGGCGAAAGTTGACTCGGGATTCAAACGAGACCGCGCGAGTGATAAGCGCGCTACTCGTTCCTAACACCCTCGCCCTCAGTCCTGCTGAGACAGAAGATTAATTCTTGGAACTTACTTCAAATCACAACCATAATTTAAAAAATAAATTTTTCTATTTTCTCATCATTATCGTATCCACATCATTATCAAATTTTTATGGCCTCATTTTCGAATGAGAAGCTGGAGGCTCTCATTAATCCACTCATCCTATTTCCCACAGTTACACGCCCGTCCTCGAAAACTCGTGTTCCTAATTGTAACAGTAAAACCGTCTTACTTGGCGTGCTCTCGGAAGAGTAGCAAAAATATCGCACGTACAAAGGATCCTACATTACCTTGCTGCCTCTTCTGTGGATGTCCATCTCCCAGCTGCTCCATCGCTGCACAAACGCGCTGGTACTCCACAGTTTTACAGGCGCGCTGAAGCGGCTCATACAGTGTTGGCAGGAGAAAGGCTCATAAATTTGTTCCCAGAATCGTTCAGCAAATTTTGAGGCTAGAGTTGGAATCAGCGTTCAAAAACGCATATAGTATAAGTATACATCTCATTTTGAAAGGCCATGGCGAGATGGCATCCTTCCCTGTTATCTACTGTAAACCATTGGGAACGTTTTCATGTATCCTCCATTATTTGTGTGGTCTGATTCAAATTGTTAGTAATTGTAAGAAGGGATAATGCGTTCAAAAATTTTCTTAAAATAACACTACTGTTGGTTGCTCTATCTCAAGAATGCTTGCCCTTTTGCCTGCTTGCAGATCGCCATAGAAAAATATACACAATCACATTTGGTCTCACCCCGTTGTAGTGCATCGCACTACAAAAACATAAATTCAAAGGTATTCGTAACACTATCAACAGGTTGCTACCTTCCATGAAAGTAAAAACTGGGCTAACTCCCGTTGTGCGTTTTATTGGCTCTTGAGAGGTCCTTGATAGGATCATTTTTGGATTCACTTTTCCATTTTTGCTCCTATACCTGCATTTTGCATAAAATGTCTCTTCTGAGTCAATAAAACGCAGAAGGGAAAATTTCCACTCAGGGATGGGCAAGTCCAAGTGACCGCTTGTGGTGGAATCTACACCGTCGGACGCGTTTCCTGACACTGTTCCAAACAGGTTTGTACTCCTGCGCTCTGCAGGAGGACATTCTTGTGCAGGTGCCCGCAGCGACCGTTACAAGCTTTCCGCGCCAAACGCTGCCTGTTCGTGTTAAAGACACATGGTACGCTCAAGCACATTGAGGGTGTATGAGACTATCAGCCCCCCAGCTGTCGTCGTGGTCCCCGCCCAAAACTGCACGGGGTCAGAGTACGGGGCCGTGGGAAAGTCGTAATTCCTTGCTACACCGCCCTCACGTTTATGCTAACACCATCCGCGCGGCGCGGTCGCGTGCAGCTCTCTTGGCTTTTTGCCAAGTCCTGTAATTGCGCTTTGGAATACAATTTCTTTATGCGGATAACATTTTAGGTTCTGCAAAATAAGAACTGAAGATAATGACGAGGGCTAGAACTCAAGAGCAACTGTGCTGCTTCTGCAACAGCCCTCGCAGGCCGCGCATTCCCACAAAACATCAAAATAAAAACGGCCTAAGCGTCCCACTCGTTAGTTTGAAGTATTTCTATAGCTTCAGAGCCGGATTCGAGTCGGATCGCAGAAATGCAGACGGATTCTAACATATGCGTTTCCTTGGTTTTTTCAATGTTGTTTTATTTAAATCTACATTCGTTATTGTTCATTTCTAGCCCTTGTCATCTTCATCACCTTCTAGCCTTAGTTATCTTCATCACCTTCTATTCGTACTTTGAAGCATGAGCAATACCTCAAATGTTAGGAAATTGCGTTTTGCTTGTATTGCCATGTTTTATTGTCATACCAGTCGGATCGCCCGGCTAACGCCGAGCTCTCCTCCTTACTGGAAGCCCGGCTTCGCCGGGCTCATGCAACTGCTCTGAGGCTCACTTCTTAGCTCGTGAAAGAAAGAGAGCAAAGTAAGGCATAAAGCAGGCGAACTTACTGTCTTAGCGCATCATGATGCTCTCATGGGACTAACCTGTCTTCATTCAATAAATTAGAAATTGCGCCATATGATTTCGCCATGGGCAATTTCATAATGAAAGCTTCAAATCTTGGTCATGCGACCATATCGATTACATCTCATCCCATCCTATGACAGCCATGGATGCTTCGGTCTCCGCAGTCGCTGCGTGCTCCTGTTCAGGCGAGCGTCGGTCGCGTCAATATGGTACCCATTTAACTCACCCACCCCCAAATTAACCTCAGCTACCCTACAGGTCACGCTCAGCCATCCTACAGGTCACGCTCAGCTGCTACACGAATAGCCCGTGCAATGGTTCTGAGTGCACTAAATGGTTGGTTGTGGAGGGTGTCATGACTATCAAAACGCTGCCACAACTTGATAATGCAATATTAATCGGTTCAGTTCCGATTGCGGTCGATCCCTTTTCTTCTCATACTTATGCAACCGTAGACGCTTCGCACCCTATGTTGTCCTATTCGCGATCGCCTCATCTGGTACCTTCCACTTACGACCTATTTTAACCGTCGCCCACTCCCGCACGTGGTATGCAGCCGCCACGTGAGCAGCTGGTGCAACATAGGACACTACGCCGCCACTGTTCTCGTGCTCACGTCCAGCTCCCAAGCGAGCAGCTCCTGCAATAGCACAGAGTCTATCACAGTGGTAGGCTTAGATAGCGGGAGCGATTCACAATCCAAACAACTTCTTAGTTCGTTGCTGTAACATGGATTAGCTTGCAGTTTTGCTAGCGGTTCTTTCCTTCTCTCTTGCCGCCTGCTCCTATTCAAGCGTACGCTACGCATCCCCTTACTGTACCCAGTTTGCCCGATTCAATCCATATGCCTCCTTCCCCTGCATGGGCTCAGATCCGACTGAGTACGCGCAAGGGAATGACGATGGGAGAAGGGGGTCACTCGATAATAACTCTCACCTTCCTCATCTCACCCCATTTCGTACTCGCCACTCCATCCCCCCACCACCTTGCTCCTTGCACGCACTTACGTCCAACTGCCACGCGAGCAACCCGTGCAATGGCTCGGAGTGTAGTGGTTTTCTTATGTCGTGGAGAGTGTTATCACATCCAAAACAACTTCTTAGTTCGTTACGGTAACATAGAATGGCTTGCAGTTTTGTTAGCGGTTGTTTCCTCATCCCTTGGTGCGCGTTTCTAGTGGAACGCGGCGGCTACCACCCCTCACTGTACCCCCCTCCCCCTGCGACCCTTCACTCTGCCTCCTCCCATACATGTGCCCAGCTCCGACTGAGCACGTGCAGGAGAGGAAGGCAGGGCGACTGGGCACCCCCACCCTGCCCCCGCACGAGCACACGTCCAGCTGCCACGGCAGCAGCTCGTGCAATGGCCTCGAGCTGTACGAAATGGTTGTCTTTATTATACGGAGCTGTTATCAAAATCATATCATTGGACTGCTACATCCTCCAGTCGGTTACCGGTTTGCCTAGCGGTCGTTTTCGCCTCCAGCGAACTCGAACCCGTGAAGTATTTTGCGGACGGACAGACAAACATACATACATACCCACAAGCCTACATACACATTACGTACAAACTTACATACAAAATACCAAACCGACAACAAAGTTTACCGCAGTTATAGAATTGAAAGATTGTCCCGTTTTCATTGTATGCCTCTTTTTGGGAATGCGCGCCTCTGAGGGATATTGCAGAAGCACCACATTGCTCTTGAGTTCTAGCCCTTGTCATCATCTTCGGTTCTTATTTTGCAGCACCTAAAATGTTATCCGCATAAAGAAATTGCGTTGTACTTGTATTCCAAAGCGCAATTACAGGACTTGGCAAAAAGCCAAGAGAGCTGCACGCGACCGCGCCGCGCGGATGGTGTTAGCATAAACGTGAGGGCGGTGTAGCAAGGAATTACGACTTTCCCACGGCCCCGTACTCTGACCCCGTGCAGTTTTGGGCGGGGACCACGACACATCGACAGCTGGGGGGCTGATAGTGTCATACACACTCAACGTGCTTGAGCGTACCATGTGTCTTTAACACGAACAGGCAGCGTTTGGCGCGGAAAGCTTGTAACGGTCGCTGCGGGCACCTGCACGAGAATGTCCTCCTGCATAGCGCAGGGGTACAAACCTGTTTGGAACAGTGTCAGGAAACGCGTCCGATGGTGTAGATTCCACCATAAGCGGTCACTCTGACTTGAGGTTCATCCCTGTGAAGTGGAAATTTTCCCTTCTGCGTTTTATTGACTCAGAAGAGACATTTTATGCAAAATGCAGGTATAGGAGCAAAAATGGAAAAGTGAATCCAAAAATGATCCTATCAAGGACCTCTCAAGAGCCAATAAAACGCACAACGGGAGTTAACCCAGTTTTTACTTTCATGGAAGGTAGCAACCTGTTGATAGTGTTACGAATACCTTTGAATTTATGTTTTTGTAGTGCGATGCACTACAACGGGGTGAGACCAAATGTGATTGTGTATATTTTTCTATGGCGATCTGCAAGCAGGCAAAAGGGCAAGCATTCTTGAGATAGAGCAACCAACAGTAGTGTTATTTTAAGAACCTTTTTGAACGCATTATCCCTTCTTACAATTACTAAATTTATTTGAATTCAGACCACACAAATAATGGAGGATACATGGAAAACGTTCCCAATGGTTTACAGTAGATAACAGGGAAGGATGCCATCTCGCCATGGCCTTTCAAAATGAGATGTATGCTTATACTATATGCGTTTTTGAACGCTGATTCCAATCTAGCCTCAAAATTTGCTGCGCTGGAACGATCTGTTGGAGAACAACATTTATGAGCCTTTCTCCTGCCAACACTGTATGAGCCGCTTCAGCGCGCCTGTAAAACTGTGGAGTACCAGCGCGTTTGTGCAGCGATGGAGCAGCTGGGAGATAAACATCCACAGAAGAGGCAGCAAGGTATAGGTATGTAGATCGGTGTTGTACGTGCGATATTTTTGCTACTCTTCCGAGAGCACGCCAAGTAAGACGGTTTTACTGTTACAATTAGGAACACGAGTTTTCGAGGACGGGCGTGTAACTGTGGGAAATAGGATGAGTGGAGCGGATTAGTGAGAGCTTCAGCTTTTCATTCGAAAATAAGGGCATGAAAATTTGATAATGATGTGGATACAGAAAATAGAAAATGTATTTTTTTAAATTATGGATATGATTTGAAGTAAGTTCCAAGATTAATCTTCTGTCTCACCAGGATGAGGCGGAGGTGGTGTAGTGACGAGTAGCGCGCTTATCACTCGCGCGGTCTCGTTTGAATCCCGAGTCAACTTTCGCCCAGGCCAACTGACTTGTACATCGGGTGGGCGTCGCACTGTCACATCGCATTCAGTAAGCCACTA
>MU940570.1:0-12594 GCA_036418165.1 Cooperia oncophora
TTGCCTTTGAGCTACGATATAGGCTGCAGAGCATTAAGCTCGCAAGGGTCAGGATCTGGTCTAGCTTTGCCATATAATACTTATAATGTGCAGTAATTCCCTCTATGTACTCGACGTCAGGCAAAGCTTCTAAACTACTGCTCATGTCGAAAAACGACTATATCATTTCAGCCGCGCAACCCAAGAATTTCTTTTTCCCTAAACAGGGTTTTCAGGGTTTATTCGGCGCTGTGTTCCCTCTGCAAGAGGGGGAAGGGACTAAGTACTGTTACCATGACCTAGCGAAACCATGTTCAGGCGCGACAAAGCACGTTGTTGCCGTTTAGGAGAGAGCGTTACAGGCAGAAAGCACCGATCATTCAGTGCCCTTATGTTGGTCATGATATTGGTTTTTTGCGGCACGAGAGCGATCTAACGCAGTCACGTTTCTTACCGCATTTGTCATATACCAGCATTTGAAAGTATTAGGTTGTCCGGAAAGTTCTCAGCGTTTTGTGTTACTATTTTTTGTACATTCATTGCTGATTAAAACTCATTCTCCCTTGCGTCTCAGTAGTACATCCTGAAGAGAATTTTTTGCGCTATCTGATGGTATAATTGCCGTTTCACCATTGCTTGATAAACCCCCTTTTCCCAAGACTTTTTGAAGCATGTCAAAAGAGCAACTTGGACGATATTTTTCTTCAACTAAAAATTGGGTCAATCCGCAGTCGAGACAGCTCGACAAATTAACCAGGTGTGGGGGCCCAATAGTGTTGGAGAAAGCACTGTGCGACAATGGTTCGACAAATTTCGTTCTGGAGATTTCAGCCTTGAAGATGAACCTCGTAGCGGTCGACCTAAAGCAATATCTGACGAGGATTTGAAGGGGTTTTTGGAGGCTGACCCATCCCAAACAGTTCGAGAGATTGCAGAAAAGCTAGGCGTTGGCAAATCCACTGTTGCGGATGGTCTGAAACGCATTGGGAAGGTGAAAAAACTCGACAAGTGGGTGCCCCACAATTTGAGTGACCGGCAGAAATTGGCACGTCTCGAGGTTTCTTCTTCACTGCTTTTGCGCAACAGAAACGACCCGTTTTTGGACCGAATTGTCACCTGTGATGAAAAATGGATCATGTATGATAACAGGAGACGTTCCGGACAGTGGTTGGATTCCGACGAACCACCGAGGCAATTTCCAAAGCCGAACCCTCACGAAAAAAAGATTCTGGTCACGGTTTGGTGGTCATCGGCTGGTGTGATCCACTATCCAGATTCTTCAGACCTTTCGCCAATCGACTATCACCTTTTCAAACATTTTCAGAACTTCCTTGCTGGAAAATACTTCATCAATCAGGACCAGGCAAAAAAGCCTTCGTGTGATTCTCGACCACCCAGTTTTTCCTTTGATGGGATTTATCGACTGCTGTCACATTGGCAAAAGTGTGCTGATTCGAACGGTGCTTATTTCGATTAAATCCGATGAGTATTAAGAAAGTTATGATCGTTTAAAGTGAAACACTCAAAACGCTGAGAACTTTCCGGACAACCTAATAATAAAGGGCTCTGATCACGAATATTACATTCATTGATGGTGCTAGACGTGAATTCCGTCGGACAACCCCCAGAACAAACGCCCATGACTCCTAAATTGAAGATAGGAAGCAGCGTCCTCCTCTTCGGTGCTGAATTTCTGCTCTTCGTCGTTCATCGATATCCGTCCAGTAAAGCAAAAAGTGACAATTGTCAATCGGTTGCGGGAAAAACAAGTCTTCACGTTTTCTTGCTCTACGAGAAACACAGGTTCAGGCTTAGGATAGACACCTTGCTCATTTTGCTCCTTCTCAAATATTGGGAGACAGTCAAGACAGTAGTAATCTACCGAGCTATCTTCGTCGAGTTTCGTAGCAGGAAAAAGGGCCGATGTGACTCATGATGTATCCCGTTCATTGTGAACTATTGGAACAGATGCGATTTTGCCACTTCGGTGGGAGGCGTCGCTAGCCACGCCCAGCGGCGAGTTAGGCAGCGTTCATACTTCGCGACAGCAGCGGCGATCGCGGCGACCTCGACCTCGGCGATCGCCGCGATCGTCGGTACGTGGCAGAGCGCGCCCCAACGCTATTATGGACTGCTCGCTTGATAAATAAGGAAATCCAACTTGTGAGACCTTCTTTTCTCTTAATAATGGCTACTAACTGATAACTTACGACTTTCTATACATAAGCGGATCTGGAATATGAGGTAAGGAGGTTTCACTTCTTTTTAGGTCGGGATAAGGCCAACTCCATTTCCTGGGTGAGCTTCTTTTTGTTTCTTTTGTTTTTATTGTTTCAATTTATGCAAGCGCCTTGAAAATTCCTATCGTCTGAACTGTTCCAACTTCCAAAACATTTATAGTTTACAAGTCGAGTTCAAACAACGAAGAAAAAAGAAACAGAAAGAAACTCACCTAGGAACCAAAACACTAATCATTTTACGCAACATCAACAGGTGAAAACTTTATAACCTCATGTATAAGCTCGACGAATGAAAAAAGAAACAATAAAAACCTACCCTAAATGAAGCTCTCACGCTTTTTGCTCATTTCTATCCTGAATCAAGAAAGAAAATAGAAAACAAAAGCCATTAAGTTGGGTTCACCTTTCTTTGTGTCAAACCAAGCTTCAGTACCTAAGAAAATTGCAGTTAAAGGAAAAAAGCATGAAATTGAGTCGCTTCTTCCCAAAAGCCTTCGGAGCGCAAGTAATAGCGTTGGGGCGCGCTCTGCCATGTACCGACGATCGCTGCTGTCGCGAAGTATGAGCGCTGCCTCACGATTGTCTTGATACTTGATACTTTACTTACTTTGATACTTTGATGGTCCTTCAGCTGGCTTGATCTTCAGTGGGGACCACAGCTCTTCCATAACGCACGATTTCTGGCGACTTGCATCCAATGTGGTGGACCGCGTTCTCTGAAATATTTCAAAAACGAGTCGGACCAACGCGTTGGTGGTCGTCCCAGAGGCCGTTTTGCGTTCCTTGGGAGCCATTCTGTGACGCGGAGACTCCATCTGTCATCGTTGCGGCGGAGCAAGTGACCAGCCCAGCGGTGTTTGCACTGCGCCATATACTGCAGCGGATCTTTCAATCTCGACCGCTCCCTTAGGTCTGTACTTCGTAGACCTTGTTGCCATTGCTGGCGGCGGCCGACCTTCAAAAGACATCTCTCCAGTGCACGATGCGTAGTTTGCATTGCCTTGGTGATTGTCCTGTTTTCAGGCCAGGTTTCGGTCGCGTAACACATCGCTGGTAGCACCGTGGCGTCGAATATCGAGGCTCTTAGGTTAGGGTCCTTAATTTGCTCCGTTACTTCACGAATCGTTCCAAAAGCTGCCCATGCTGCACGCCTCCTGCGGCTTATTTCAGAAGAGATGTTGTTCAGCATGTTTAGCTCTCTTCCCAGATACACGTAGGAATCCACTCTTTCGAGAGCAACTCCTGCCAATTTCACGGTTCCCGCGTCACACCAGTGGTTCACCATCATTTTCGTTTGGACATATTCATTTCCAAGCCAATCTTCTGACCAATCATGTCGAGCTCGTTTACCATATCTTCCATTTCGACTGTATTATGGATATCAAAACGATATCATCGGCGAAACGGAGGTTGCTTATTCTTTTCCGTCAATCAAGTATCCTTTGTCATCCCAGTTGAGGTTTGACATCGCATACTGTAGTGCTGCCGTGAACAACTTCGGGGATATCGTGTCCCCCTGCCGTACCCCTTTCTCAATGGGTACTTTTACCTTGCGCTCGAACAGTTGAAGGGTTGTTGATGTGTTCGATAAACTCTGTTCGAGCAGAGCGAATGTAGGATACTCCGGCTCGCACAAGGGCGTTGAGAACAGCATTAACCTCCACTGAGTCGAAGGCCTTTTTGTAGTCCACAAAGACGAGGACAAGTGGAAGGTGGTACTCGCGGCTCCTCTCTATGAGCTGTGTTACTGCCTGTATGTTGTCCATACAGGAGAAATTCTTGCGGAAGCCGGCCTGCTCTGGTGGTTGATAGTCGTCCATGATACGTTCGTTCCATGGTTTAACAGTGCCCGCGTGAACAATTATATCGAGAGCAGACTGATAGGCCGGTAGTTGGCAATCTCCTCCCTCTGGCCTTTCTTGAACAGAAGAACTGTTCTCGATTCTCTCCACTGTTCTGGAATCATTCCTAATTGCAGGTAATGACTGAAGTGCTCAGCGAGAAGTGTGTGAAGGGACTTTCCTCCTGCACGAAGAAGATCGGCAGATATGCCATCGGGACCAGGAGCAGTTCCTTTCTTCATCTTTTTGATCGCATTTGCAACTTCCGATTCCAGAATAGGAGGGGGTCTTCAGCAGGCGGTACAGAGCATCTAGGGACATTTGTGGAAGAGCGGAAAAGCTTCGTGTAGAATCACTAACGATGTCCTCGATAGATCTTCTAGATGTTTGTATTCTTCCATCCTTGTCTATAAGAGCTGAAATGACATTTCTTTGATCGTTCAAATCTCGTTTGCAGCGTTTGATGCTCGATCTTGTTTCTGCCGCCTTCAACAGTCTAGTTCTTCTGTAAGCTCGGAGTGATTCTCTGACGGCAAACCGGCATGCCTTGTTGATGGTGACTTTTTCCAAGTGCGTGGCATTAGGGTCCATTTTCATAGCCCTCCGTTTTTCCCACAGTGCAGTTGCGACAGCATTGAGACTTGGGTTGGAATCTGGTGCGACACGAAAGCTCCGCGCACTTGGACAGACCTTCAACCAGATATTTGTAGTCTTCCGATGGGTCGTCCAGCAAATTCCAGCTATGAGCCTCAATGCAAGCTTCCAATTGCTCACTGTTGTAGGAGGGATTCCTCGAAGGTAAGGGCCTATGCCTGTCGCGCTTGAATAATTTCTTCTTGAGACATACTTTGGCACGTATCAAACGGTGGTCTGAGCCAGTATCGAATGACGGCAATACTGATACGTCGAACAGGCGTCGATTGGTTAAGATGTGATCGATTTCCTTACGCGTTTCTCCATTTGGACTTTCCCAGGTCCATCGTCGTCTAATCGGCTTCTCGAACATAGAGTTTCCGTGATAAAGGCGACATGCAGACAGCAAGTCAAGCAGCCTTTCTCCATTCTCGTTTCGACTGTTCGATCCATGGGGCCCGAGTCGCCAATCGCCGTTGTGGTTCGTGCCTATAAGGGCATTGAAGTCACCAACCACATACTTGTAGTAACTTCTCTCATTCTGAACCGTATCTTCCAGAAGCTGGTAAAATTCTTCGCGTTCTTCGTCAGTGGCGGCGGAGGTGGGCGCATATCCGTTGATAATGGATATGGTACCTTGATTTTTGGTCAGAAGACGTAGAACAGCGATGCGTGGACTAACGATTTTGTGAGAGTCGACTAGGTGGACCACTGCCTGGTTTACGAGAAATCCAACTCCGCCGACATTCTTGCCATCCACCTTGGCTCCAACAATAGCAGCTCGTTGTGATCGGTTTTCCTAATGGTTTCCGTTCTGCCCTTCGTTTCTTGTATAGCGATAACATCGTACTTGATCTGACGACTCCTCAGCAGAAGTGTTCGGAGATCAGCATCCGATGCAATAGTCCGACAATTATACGAGCAGACGAAGAGGCAGTCCTTGTGTCGTTGGGTGGGGGAGTTTCCGGGTTTCCGATTATTTTGATGACGTCCTGATTCCCTGACGAGATTAGATGGCCCCTCATCGGTAGAGGCAACTCCTGACGTCGTAGAAGAGCATATCCGATGTACGCAGGACTGGGGCGCTATTGAAGCTGTTTGAGCAGAGATTGCACTGATATTAAGTGTATACTGCTACCCCATTAGATGCCCAACCCCAGATGACACCAACCTCTTTGCCGCGTCACAATTTCCACTCACATTAAACACATTTTTCACTTTACAGCATCTGTACTAGTTTTTCGGTCCAGTTTTCTAATCGGTCATTTGAATCCAGCTCTCTGACCTCCTTGGCAGCGCTACCACTCTTCATTTTCTGCTGACCTTTTCTGTTACGCCACCATAATATTTACTATGCAGAAAATGCTCATAAGAGCGCTAAAGCCCCATAGCTCGTGAGAGGTCCCTCTCCCACAAGTATTTCTGGGATTGCCTTCAGGATGACGTAGGGATCTACGCGTGGAACTGAAAAGCCATGGTCATTTCCTTTGAGCAGCCCATGGATGCCGAAAAGGCCAATGGTCAAAGGAATGCCGAAGAAGAACATTTTGGACCTTATCCTATTGTAGCCGCCTATAGCACAGTATTGTGTCTGTCACGTATTAATGGAAACAACCATGTAATACATTTGATAATGAAGTGCTTTCTATGATCATCTGATTCCGAATCACGTTCCGATATATGCAGTATTCGTCGATGCGGCTGCGTTTCCGGTTGACGACGGAGTGCAGAGCTCCTGACCTCGGGTCATTTGATGTGAATAACGCATCGAACTTTGGAAGGAAATGGTTAGCTGAAAGAAGCATCATGGATGAAAGTTTGTCATTGTTTTCTTTTTGGGTGGAAATAGAATGTATAAAAGACTGACATAGGTGAGCTTACCTGATGAGAAGGTAGGTTTTGCGATCAGGTATAGAAGTTGAAAATATGGCGTCGGGAAGGTAGTGTGGTCCGCGACGAACAACCTTGTACCGGTTTCGCGGCAAAAAATTGTAAGGGAGGGGCGCTATAACGTGTGACTCCTCCTTCTCTCCAGTGACTCCGCTTCCAGACTATACCTTCGAGATCAACCTTTTAGTTCAAGGAGAAAAAGCATGAAAATCGCCACCTGTACGGTCGTAGAGCTTTAATCGAGGAATCAGCTGTGTGAATGAAAGCGCAGTGTTCCATGGAGTTAATTGGGCATAAGCGAGCTGGAATCGGAACATGGTTCTATTAGGTTGTCCGGAAAGTTCTTAGCGTTTTGGGTGTTTAACTTTAAAACGATCATAACTTTCTTAACACTCATCGGATTTAATCCAAATAAGCACCATTCGAATCAGCACACTTTTGCCAATGTGGCAGCAGTCGAGAAATCCCATTAAAGAAAAAACTGGGTGGTCGAGAATCCACGAAGTTTACGAAGGCTTTTCTCGCCTGCTAAATGATGAAGAATTTTCCAGTAAGGAAGTTCTGAAAATGTTTGAAAAGGTGATAGTCGGTTGGTGAAAGGTCTGGAGAATATGGTGGGTGAGGTAGAACTTCAACTCCCAATTCGTTCAATTTATGGATAGTTTGTGAAACGTGTGGGCGGGCGTTGTCATGCAAAAGAATCGGACCCTTTCTTTTGATAAGTGTTGGCTGCAGCTGACAATATTTTCGGTACATTTGGTCGGTTTGTTCACAGTAGGGTTCTGCTGTGATGGTTTGGCCTGGTGATGAAAAGTTATAGTGGATTACAACAGCCGATGACCACCAAACCTGACCAGAATTTTTTTTTCGCGAGGGTTCGGCTTGAAAATTACCTCGGTGGTTCCTCCAAATCCAACCACTGTCCGGAACGTCTCCTGTTATCATACATGATCCATTTTTCATCACAGGTGACAAATCCGTTCAAAAACGGGTCAATTCTTTTGCGCAAAAGCAGTGAAGAAGGAACCTCGAGACGTGCCGATTCCTGCCGGTCACTCCGATTGTGGGGCACCCAATTGTCGAGTTTTTCACCTTCCCAATGCGTTCCAGACCATCTGCAACAGTGGATTTGCCAAGGCCTAGCTCTTCTGCTATCTCTCGAACTGTTTGGGATGGGTCAACCTCAAAATCCCCCTAAAATCCTCGTCAGATATTGCTTTAGGTCGACCGCTATGAGGCTCACCTTCAAGGCTGAAATCTCCAGAGCGAAATTTATTGAGCCATTGCCGCACAGTGCTTTCTTTAGCACTATTGGGCCCCCACACCTGGTTAATTTGTTGAGCTGTTTCGATTGCGGATTGCCCCAATTTATAGTCGAAGAAAAAAATCGTCCGAAGTGCTCTTTTCACATGCTTGAAAAAATCTTGAAAAAAGGGGGTTTATCAAGCAATGGTGAAACGGCAATTATACCATCAGATAGCGCAAGAAATTCTCTACAGGATGTGCTACTGAGAAGCAAGGCAGAATGAGTTTTTAATCAGCAGTGAATGTACAAAGATTAGGTGCACAAAACGCTAAGAACTTTCCGGACAACCTAATATCTAGGGCAATTCATAACCTTGTCGTCTACATGCAAATCGCTAATCCACATCGGTGGGAAAATGATCGCGGGCGTTGCCTTTGAGATACGGTATAGGGTGGAAACCGGCCACTTCGCAAGGGACTAACATTATTAGAACTATATTATTATTTTTATATTAGATTTGTAAGACTTATATTACCTCGAGGAACACTATCGGGTGGAACCCTGTTTTGAGACGTGCACCTTTATGTCACAATTCCCGCAAATGACTTCGCTGTGATCGAGCTAAATGTGGGCGAATTCAAGGTGATTAACGTTTGTTCCAGTTCCAAGCTGCTCCAGAATGATAGTTGCTGATGAAGGTAGCAGCTCGTGCTCCCTAGTCATCGTAAGTTGCTGAGTTACGGGTAAAACTGAAGTCGAGCAAGCATTCTTAATAGACACGTAATGCGAAGATGCAGGTACAGGTCTCACTTGGGGTCTGGCCCTTATTTACAACTCTTCAACATTGCCTGAGTTTGCTCATTCTTTCTTAACATTGCGGCTTGTTCCACACTCTCGAGCTCACGGCTCTAATCGGGGCGGAACAACTTACATCCTCGTTCACTGCAGATGTTGGAGCGTGTCAGGGGGCTGAGATTGACGTGGCGCTAATCAATTCCAGCTGTCGCGGGCCCTTTTCAGCAACTGGTGGATGAAGAGGTTGGCGAGCTGCCAGACACGTACTCCTGAGACCCCATCGTTGCTAAATTGGCCCCAAAACACGTCCATAATTGAAAGAGGAACTCAAGAGTGATTTCCGGAGCAGATATCCATTCTCGCGAGGCATATCTAGGAATGCGAAAAAAGGAGGGAAAAATGCTTGACTGATAAAGGGCAATCTCAAGCGAATTCAGTAGGCTCTGTTCTAACCGCTCTTAACATAGGTATGCATTGTTTAGGTGAAGAACCAAGACCTCCGTAGAACCTGGTCCTTGCCATGTCCGAATGGGTTCGCAGCTGCGATAGCGCTCTACTTTCGCGCTCAAATGTTCACGATAACGGGACTGCACGGCTGTGATCCTAGGGTCCCGTCTCTCAATACGCCTCGTGCTACCACACAGGCAGTCAAACGCCTAACCATAGCCAAGCGCGCTACTTATCTGCGTTCTCTCACTTCGTAATGTCCCCTTCCTCTAACTGCTGATCGTTTCGGAATTTCGGCATCGACGCAAGGGCTGCACATTGAGGATATCGGGCGCAGCATGGAAACGACACCCGGTATCCCTCTTTCTCGTGCACTTTTGAGCTGGGAAAGTGTCACGCTGCTGCAGCTGCGGACCCATCCGCCTTGTACATGGCAAAAGTTGTTATAGGATGGGTGAGCATCGAAAACCAATTGATTTCAAGAAGTAAGCATCGTAGATAGCATGCGACGAAGACGACTTGATAGACTGAGCCATTTCCAAATGTTATTTTGTTGCGATAACTGCTGTTTGATGCAGCGGGCGTGCTCCAGAAGTTACCACTAGAATTCTGGGTCACGGGCTCAACTTCGAGTGGGACTCGAAGCCGCACTGCTCTATTTTCCGAGCAGGTGCACGGTCCGTTACAGTACCGCATCTTGGTGGCACTCTCCCGCAAAGCGTGGGTTGCTAATTCACCCCGTACTTCAGCATCACAGAGAACGGCCGAATCGTTCAGAACACTACCCATTACATCTAAGTGCTCCCCGGTCAGACCGTTGGCTATAGAAAACTCGCACAGCAACGGTAAATTTGTTTCCTGTAAGACCAGAGTGTTTGGAAATGAGCAATATAATCTAGGAAAGTTTCCTTATAGTGGAACCTCTTCATCTAGCAGTGTCACGCAGGTTACGCTCAAATGATATGCCGATGCTATGTTTATCACTCCATGGAAGAATCATTCTTCTTCCAGAAAAAAAGCTAGGGAAATTACAATGTCCATCGGTTGGGCATTTCATAAGATACAGGGATGGCAGACCATCTGAAGAAGAGGCTTCTGACTGATACATGATTGAAAGCTGTGCACGGGAATGTTGATTGCTATATAAGGGGTACCAGAGAATATAGTTAAGGTCTCATAGTGGCGTGATTTTAATTGTCCGAGTAAGTGTGAAGAGAGCGGGGTTTTTCCCTCATAGAAGAGCTTGCCGTCACATAAAGTATTACAGATACAATGTAGGGCGAACAGTTTACGTGGGTAAGTAAGCGAAATATTAGGTTGTTCGCCAAGGAATGCGCGTTGAATGCGTGGAACCTCTTCATCTGGCAGTGTTCAGCAGGTTAGCTCAATGATATGCGGATGGCTATGTTTTTCACTCCATGGAAGAATCATTCTTCTTCCAGAAAAAAAGCTAGGGAAATTACAATGTCCATCGGTTGGGCATTTCATAAGATACAGGGATGGCAGACCATCTGAAGAAGAGGCTTCTGACTGATACATGATTGAAAGCTGTGCACGGGAATGTTGATTGCTATATAAGGGGTACCAGAGAATATAGTTAAGGTCTCATAGTGGCGTGATTTTAATTGTCCGAGTAAGTGTGAAGAGAGCGGGGTTTTTCCCTCATAGAAGAGCTTGCCGTCACATAACAAGTAGTACAGCATACAACCATGATAAGGGGGCGAACAGTTTACGTGAGTAAGTAGGAAATATTAGGTTGTTCGGAAAGGAATGCGCGTTGACTTTGTCTATTTATTTCTCTTCTACTATAGGAGATTTTTCAAAACAGTTTTGTCCATTAGAGAGAGGTTTTTATTGCGCATCTTTTGATATATTTTTTCTATGTCTACCTTGTTTTTTAGAGAAAAAAGTTTAGAAAATGCTCGACCAAAAATTTCGAATGCGAGCTTGTATGTGGTAAGACTTCAAGCAAGTCCTAACGACGCACTTGGGTGGACCTAATGACCCACTCGGCTCACAGGGGCAGCGGGCGGACCTAGCGACACACTCGGCGAGAAAACTGGCAAAAAGAGGCTCTTTTGACCTACATTTCCTCTCCGGCGGACCTAACGACACACCCGAGGGGAAAAGTAGTGAAAGAGGCTCTTTTGGCGAAGTTTTTGCGTACAGTTGGCAACAAGTCATTGCTAGTAATGGAGATTATCTTTTAGATTGACCTTGTTTAATTTCGTTTTTATAATAAAAAATTTTTTACACTCAAACGCGCATTCCTTTCCGAACAACCTAATAGTTGGTGAGAGAAATTCCCCTAATGGCCAATCTCAACCTCCCCTCCCCCCTCCCCATCCAGCTCGACACAGTTCTTTGAAATACTGAGAAATTGTGGGAGTTTTCGGATAAAGTGATAGGAAGCAAAAAGATGAGAGAACCTCAGGAAGTTTGCAGTACATGGAGAAGGGTCCCTCCTCCTTGCCCCTTCTCCATGTGCTCTTAGAGAATTAAACTTGGAAAAATTCTGCTTAGCGACAAGGTGCCCTTATTTCGCTGTACATGTTTCTCTTGCTCCACTTCTGTGGTACGCTCTTGTAATCACTTTAAGTTATTGGACATCATGAAAGTCGAGACGCTAGTGAGGAAAACCCGGCGTCTTATGAGCAACCCGTGACGTAGACCCTCGCGTTGACTCTTGGGTTTGGCCTTTTGGTTGCCGGTTGGTACGGGTGGAAGTCATCGGCGGTTTGGTCGCATCAATTTCCCTAGGGCCCATGGGCAAATTGCAGAAGCGCTACTCACAACTCCGTCGGCCGTCGGCCGTTTGTCGCATCAACTCCTCTAGAGGCCCATGGACATAATCAAGTTGCAGAAGTACTACTCACATCAGAGCCGACCTTAAGTCACCTACTCGAATGTTACTACCCCCACTCGGGCGCCCACTGTAGACACCTCAGAGCTGTTTTCGGTTGTTAGTAGAGTTCAGGAGATTGGCTCGTTTGCCGTTGCTGTTCAGTCTCTGTATGAACTACTGGGCGAGGAACATGCCGAAAGAGCTACATCCGACGCTGGGATATGGTGATGACAATCTGAGATATGTAGGAGTGGCTGCGCATCAGCTATACCTATCCTTTTCGTGAGATATATTCTCTTTAACACAATTCGCGGTCGTGTCTCTGTAAAACAGTACAGAGGAAGGAAATAACCCCACGAGTAATTCACTCTTTTTTTGGAGCACCTGGAGAGCTTCAAATAAAAGAGCAATTGATTGACTAATTTCCAGCGATAATCATGGTACATCGAAAAATACCGATATCACTGCAAAACCGTGATGTACGTTCCGATGGGCGGGCGGGTGTAAGGCTGCGCATTTCTTTTAACCTGGCACTGGATGCCTTCTTTCAGAGATTATCCATTTGATGCAAGTGATGTCCTATTTTGTATTGTACGAAGGCATGGTTGCAGATGTTCTGAAACTGCATGTATTTTGAATTTAGAGAGCGCACCTGCAGGTACACAACCACGGACCCTC
>MU940577.1:0-13129 GCA_036418165.1 Cooperia oncophora
GTTGCCTTTTGGATATGAATTCAGCGGGGACTCACTTTAAATCCTTTCAGGTAATTCGATAGAACTTCTTTGAGTTTTCCATTTCTCAGAAAATCATCTCACAGCTGGACGAGCTGAGTCTAATGAACTTCTAGAAAGGGAAAATGAGCGCTGATTAGCGTTCTTCTCAGGGTTTTTTTTCAGCAATTAGGGCAGGTTTTGTATCGTGACCATTCGAAACAGCTCGTTCCCACACCCCTTGTGAAAGAAACTGTTCTTTGATTTAACTTTCCTCATTCGTCGATGTGTCTTACATCACATCGTTATGCCATGTGAATAGCTATTAAAGATTCAGAACACTGCCTGCCTGTTTACAAGGTTTCACGCAAATCTGTTACATTAAATTGAAATCACCATAGTTCGCTGAAATGCCAGCAAGCGCGACTTAAGTGGCAACTGTCTGTTGCACACGACAACAATATTTTACTTCCGCCATTTTTTTGTTCAAAACTCCCTTAACTTCCAATCAGTGGTTGTCAGGTCAATAAAACCTAGCGTTTGCCAACTATAGCGCTTGAAATCTGAAGTTCTCTTAGAATTCAGTAAACCCCATTACAGGACAGGCACATTTGGTGAGTGGACCAATTTCTTCAACTGAGATGTTGGACCACTTCTCAGGACCATATCTAGTCATGAATACTAGTATTTAAAGTGCCAAGCTGAGAATTCTAGGTACCTTCGAAACGATCGCTTTTGACCCTCACAGAGTCGCTCAGAAGTTTGACAAACTCGCCTAAACACGGATCAGTTTAGGTCGCAAGTTCTGGTGATGGTTTTCCGCCCCCATCAGATTCGGACAGCTCGTCGAGAAGGCTTTCCTTTCCAAGACAACACGTGGAAAAAAAATGCACCTGGTGAAGGTGCAGAGAACTTGAGGGTAGTCAGTAGTGTTTCGTGAACCGCCATTGCTTGATAGCACCATCCCGAACACTTGGCATTATTGTTGCTGGACGCCGGAACTTCAGGAGAAAACCAGTACGCCCGCTTGAGGTAATCGGCTCGCGTAAAGTCCAGCATAGAGGCCTTAAATGTGTTTTGAACTTCGCGTTGTTTTGACAAAAACAAGTGAAGCCTTCCACTTTGAGCTACTGCAGGGGGGGAGGCAAAAAAAAAGACACTTCGACTGTCGAAGTGTGAGGAATCGAAGGGCGTTGGAAAAATTCTCGCCTACTTGGAATTTAAGGGCGCTGAGTACCTGGAGAAGATGGAATATCTAAACAGGCCACCTGAGCTAAACTTTCTCAATTACCCGGTTCGGGCGGAATTTCAATAGGGTGGTCTACAGTGGCGGAGAAACAACGATCTCGCTGAACTCACGCACCCACTGACGGTCGCGTGGTCGCGTGGCATAATCTCGATGGCGCTCCTCCAGAAGGCTGTGGCTGAGTATCATGATAGTATTCAATATGCTCTTTAAGCCTCGAATGTCAAGCGAGAAACAGTTCTGTTTTTTGCCCCCCCTGTATACAACCCTCAGGGAATAACGAGTCGAGGATGTCTCGGATTTCCCCATATTCTCCTTTCCGAGTAGCAACAGCAATGAATTTATGACGACGTTGAATTAAAACTCGTAAATTAAAAACAATGGGGGAAAGGATCATGGCTCCTTTTTCATGCTCTACCTTCCAAGTCAATTTGAACGCCAAACACCATAAAATTCCACCTCGTTCCAACCACACAAGACTTGAGTTTCAATGGAAGGTACACATTTCCTCTTCACACCATGAGAAACAATTCACAGGGGTACCAAGCCGGATCTGTGGCTCACGCCGGCAAATCCTCTTGCTGCTAAGACGCCGGTCTCACCGCCCACCGGTAGGAGAAAATATATAGGTGAGCGCCGAGCATTTCTCTCACATGCTCACTCAATTAGCGCTCCTCACTTGGTTGAGTTGAAGGGCATTGTTGAAAGAAATAGGAGTGTGATAGTGAAAGATACATAGGGAACGTAATCAACCGTATAGCTGAAACGCAGGATGGGGAAAGCCGAGAAACTCTCTGAAAGAAGCATCGCTTTAAAGACGCGCTCGCTAGGCAAGCCAGTGCACGCCGCAGAAGTAAGAGCCACGGCGTCAGCTAACGACCCAACTTATATTCCAGATCACTATCGTTCGTTATAATGACCCCCCCATGCGTACTGTGTACCTAGCTCCCGCGTCGTTCGATAACCACCTCGGGTACAAGTGTGGATAGCTTCAACGGTCGATTCCGACTCTCTCGATATAGTTAGGGGTACTAGTTCATTCACTACACGCTCAGCCTTTTGCCCTTTTTTGACTTAGGTTAGTGTTAGTGTCGTCGTAAAGAAAGTCGTGAAGCTAGCCTCTTACCTATTCTTATCAATTATTATCATTATCTCTGACTTGTCGTCAATGCTCCAGTCACTGAACCTTTACGATGAGGTAACGTGAATGTATCGCCTAGAGAACGAGATGGTGGCGGCGCCTTCAGCAGTCCCTACCAGGTAGTATCAATTTTTGTCACTCACCGTCAATGTTTTTTCACAACCACTATATCACCTGGTAAAGCAACATCCTACTGTTGCTATAACCCGAGTCATGAAATTGATGACCCTTCCCTCTAACAAGGGAGGTCGTTCAGGGCGTGGTGCGCTTTTCGAAAACGGTTTTTTTGCATAGGGGCTCATGCAAGGACCTGAAAAGTGTGCTTCATTTTCGCTGCGCGCTTCCAGGAACGGTAAAAAACGAGTGAAAAGAAATCTTTGGAATCTGCTTCGTTCTGGGCCTCTTTACGGCGTAGGTCACTTGCAACTTTGACCAGTTGCTGAGTGGGGGGTCCTTATAAAGGGGCTATTTGAATCGAAGCGAAAAATCGCCGCAAGTGAGCTTCCAACTTGGGTCATGTGCTCAAGGGTGAACGGCTTCTTGCAATGGTTTCATCAACGATAAGATGGCCCAGTGGATAGAGTGAAGGTTTCGCAATCGGACAGTGAGGGTGGGGTTGATGGTTCGGCTCCCCTTGCGTCGCGGCTTTTTGCATTTTTTAGATTTCGCTGTTCTCGCTTCCATTTCTGTCTGCGCATGAATATAACTCGGATATTTGCCATTTATGGGCACATTCTGAGTAGCTGTACCTCATGAGTCAGTGCTATTCAACTATTTCGATTTTCACGCACCATTGAACAAGATTGTTGCTGGACGTTGATCCTCATAGGCTATACAGTGGATCTGATTGCGAATTTAGTAACTTCTGGTGTGGTGTCAATTATAGACAATTTGGGGCCACATCTTCTTTCCACTGAATTCGTTATGTACACCAATATAGGGAACGTTCAGCGCTATTCTGTCGCCAAATTGCGTGGACGCCAAGAATAGGTGTTATATTTGTGATCAGGGCCACTGATTACCACTAAAAACGAATTTTCAGGTCAAAACAATTGTTTTGACCTTCTTGGGTTTGCTTATTGGGTTGTCCGGTGTCCGTAGCGCCAACGATACGTCATCGCTGTTACGAAGATGTGAGACTCCGCTCATACTGCCGACCAAATGGTCGGTCACCTACAACCCGAAAAAGTCAAAAAAAATTTTTTCGCTCAAAACTTGCTCCTAGGGGTAATCGACAGTCCTGATCACGATTCTAGACTTTATTTTCGGTTCCAGTGCCATCTGGCACCGGCATAGCGCCGAAGAGCTGAGTCTGTGCATACTAACGAATTCGAACGAAAAAGCAGTTTTGCTCCATAAAAGTAGGATTGTTCAGTTTATCGTGAATGTTTTTTTAGGACCAATTATTTAGACAAACATGGATCCAAAAAATGAAAAACTGTAGAAAAGCAAAATTTTGTCCTCGGTGGGATCCGAACCATCGACCTATTTTTTACGTTTTTTTATTCGTAGAAGCGCGCAGCGAAAATGAACCTCAGT
Source organism: Cooperia oncophora (assembly GCA_036418165.1). Classification (NCBI taxonomy): domain Eukaryota; kingdom Metazoa; phylum Nematoda; class Chromadorea; order Rhabditida; family Trichostrongylidae; genus Cooperia; species Cooperia oncophora. Next base: position 3,924 of record MU940577.1, read on the forward strand.
TTTCTGGTCCTCGTATGTGCCCCTACAATATGCACAAGACCATTTTGAAAAAGCTCACCACGCCCTGAACGACCTCCCTTGTTAGTCTTAATCGTATGCCTTCTGACTGACTTCGGTATTGTCTACCACATAACGTTTCTTGCATACCCTATATCATATCTTGGAACCAACGTCACACTGTTGCTGCAACCACTGCTATGAATTTCGTGACAAAACAGACATACACACGCGCAGACATACACTCCTTATCCCTGAGCCAGAGTAGGCGTGGCATTTGAACATGGCACGGAACTGGTTACTCGTGGAATATTCCAGTCTGGGACAACTGTCATCTTGTTCTGGGTTGGACATAGACACGAAAACGATTGTGTCGAGATGAGAATATCTCACCAGAAGCATAGACACCTTCAGGATAAGTTGAAACGTGCGGCCACGCCTACCCGATCTCAGGGATTCGATAATTGGCTAGAAAGGGGGCTGTTTGAGAGAAGTGCTTTTCCCTATTACACCTGCAAGGTAGCAGTTGAACGAAAAAGTTGAGTTGCAGCTAACATGTGCACATGGTATATTACACCTGAGCTTGTTCTGAAAAAGCTTGGTTCCCCCTATGTAGCTCTCAATTCGCGAATTTTTTTTATATGAGATAGATCTTTTCGTTCGAAGCTATTCACAGTTGAAGCTGTAATCAATTACCTGTAATTGAATGCAACGACACAAATTGGATCGAGACAGAAACACTCAAAGAGGTTATATACGGCTGTATGACGTGAAACTTTTTCAACACATTTCGTGAAAGTGGTCGCAAACAGAAACGCTCTCTTGAGTCCATTCCCATTTTCAGTCTTCTTTGATTTAATTTGGTTTCAACCAATTAAGTAGATTGTTTCTTAGAAAAAAAGCGATCGTCCAATTAAGGGCTCCTGAAATCGGGACTCCTACTCTGAATGAATCCTCTTGCTCCAACTGAGCATTGCACTCATGTCTCTGGTCTAGTAGGTACAGTAGCGCTCAAAAGTATTCAGCTAAACGGTTCTTCGCCCATAACTCTTTTCTCATCCAACCAATTCCTTTCAAATGTTGTTATGTCATGACTATCGTTGTTACTGATAAACGACAGTATTTGTTTTGGGCATGGTGCACAGTCCGCTATTTTTATTGCGCAACGATTGACTCCAGTGACCTCGAGGCTACCGAAAGATCATTATATTTTATATATAATTTGCTAAGTTTGTTTGTCTGTCCGGAAATTCGGTTCGACCTGAAGAACGACTTGGAGAGGTCGGGTCAAGGTGGGGATGGGTAGGGCATGGGACAAGATCTAAACAGTACCCGTAACCCAGCATCGCCCACAGGGGGCGGGGCTTGCGCTAAAAGTTAACGATGTCACTGAAAGATTCGTAACTCCAGGCGCAGTTTGCCGACGGGGGGCATTTTGCACTTTCGTTGCTTCACTAGTTCTGGTTTACAAGTCTCACTCTGGTGAAACCTGTGAACTCTTGTGAAGCTGGAGCAAGCTCGTCAAGCCATCATGGTAAAACCTGTCAGCTCGAGAAGAGGCTGTCTCTCGAAGTCGTCAAAGTGCAAAATGCTCCTCCCCCTCCTCCCGTCGGCAAACAGCGCCTAATTTGGCTCCAGAGTAGTCCCGAGATGGTGGAATAGTGCAGTAACGTGAGCAAAGGGCTAACAGACAAATGAAGGAGACAACCGTTAAATGGGTGATACGCGCTTGAGATGGGCAACACCATCAGGGTCCACTGAAAAAAGCCATAAATTGGGGTATGCAGAGCAGGCTAGGAGACGAGAAAGAATGGAATAGCATTGGCTGGCAAGAGCGAATGGAGGGATACACCCGAAAATGGGCCGCGCGCCCGAGATGGCGGTGCTTCTCGGCAAGAGGTCGGCTAAAAAAGGCTCGGTTCTCCGAAAAGAGGGCGATAGGCATAGCAGAAATGTCCATCGAACGGAAGATGGAACTCTGGCAAAGAGACCACCATATTTGCAGCTTGCTGAGACCCGCCCACAGTGGGCGGGGCGTGCATTTAAACGCGAGGTACTATTTAAAGTTAGCACGAGTTAAAGTTAGCACGAGGTAGTTAACACGAGGTACTAGTGGTCTTACGGTCAGAGCTCTAACAGACGAAGCGGTAAAAAGTGGAATTGCGGTCCACAAGTAAACCTGTGTATGGTGCGAACGGCCTCCCGTTGTTGTGCTGAGCGTCCCGGCGAGGTGGCAGCAGGGCAAATTAAAAAGTCCAGTAAAAGCGCTTCCAGAGCACTCCAGAGACAGAGAAAAAGTGGTTTAAATGCCAGGCGATGGGTTTGCCAGTTGAGAAGCGGGCAAAGCAACATACCGGTTGTGGTCAAAACCACCTTTTGAAAATACCTTGTAGAGAGTTCCAGAGACATCCACATCCTGGGGGAAGATGTAAAGTTAAGGTCGCCGAGAAAGTACCGATTAAACAAAGTGTGAGGCAATCCGTCGGGCGTTGTGGGCGGAGCTAGTCTTAAAGATTCCCAAAGAGGTTCCAGAGCACTCCAGACCTCCAATGTGATATGGCCCAGCCTTGCGGAGCGTGTCTCCATCGCGCCTACGTGCTTTTGTATGTTCGAATGCTCGACTATCACCGGCTTCTTCTCTAATCCGTCCACTTGATCAACGCTCCTTCACACTGTATAGCACAGTGGGTATGAATTCTGAAATAGTAGTATGATATATTGTAAAACATTTGCCAACACCCCTATGTGGGGGTTGAATGCAATAGGCGTAGTAGAGAAGTGCAGGAAATCTAGGCTGAATAAAACACCCTATTCATTTTGACAAAAATATATGTTCCAGAAACGTGCTGAAGTTCGATAGAAACTGAAATGCTATGCAGCCTAAGCAGGGGTTTCTTGAGTTTATTCAGGATTTCCCACAGCAACCGAATAACAAGAAATTTATTAAACAGGAACCTTACGGAAAGCGATAGTTATCGCTAGGAAGAGGGAATCTTTTAGATTCCAGTGCTGTTGACTTCTCAACAGGTCACCCAAAAAGGACGCAGTTTGGCTAGTGGGGTCATTTTGCTGGTTTCCATCATCACTATCTGTGTCCCCTGTGAAGACCGACGCATTCCTGTGAAACTATGCAATAAGGCGAGCTCTGTTTACAAGTGACAAGATCTTGCCCAGGTGAAACGCGCAATTCAGCAAGATCTAGCTAAAGAAAATAACTAAAGTGCAAAATCCTCAAGGCGAACACTGCTGAAAAAAGTTATTGCTGCCCACAGCTTGGAAAGTCGCATTTAAGACATAAAATTTCGACAACAATTTCACTCAACTTTGCGGGCCTGCTCCCTTGTTCCAAACGCCCTTTTCCTAACAGCGCACTCTGAGAAGTAGTTGTTCAGAGAAGAAGTCCACGCAGTTTCTTGCTTATTTTGCAGAATACACCGAAATAGTAGCATTTATTTATTTATTTATTTATTTATATTTCCCTTTATTTACTATCACTTACGCGCATCTCATCGACGCCTAAAGAACATGAATATTAAGAGGCCATGCGCAACTCAAGGCTAAATCAGGACCGCTGAAAGAAGCAAATCAAAACCGTGGGCAAATCAAACCGCCCACAAAGGAGAAACATATTAACAGTTAGGTATACTAACTAAAGACGGAGCGAAGAGTAATAAAGACGAGTGCGAACAAGCCAAGTAGAAGCATAGGTAGAAACCGTCATTGCGATTAAAAAACCTCTCTCCCATAACTACACCTTCAGACAGCTACATTAGGGTGAAATTGATGCCACAGGCTTTGGGAAAGTCGCATTTAAGACAATAAAATTCGACAAAAGTTTATCAACTTTGCGCGGCCTGCTCCCTTGTTCCCAAACGCCCTTTTCCTAACAGCGCACTCTGAGAAGTAGTTGTTCAGAGAAGAAGTCCGCGCGCAGTTTCTTGCTTATTTTGCAGAATACACCAAAAATAATGTAGTTAGCGGCACCGGTAGGGCAACTATGGGGTCTCGATGTTGCTGTCTCTGCTCAAAGTTCGATTCATCCTTCTAATCGGGCGTGTGAAAATTCGCACCACCATCCATGCAATCGTGTGTACTCTAAATTCACGGCTGAGTTCAGCAATTGATTTTCATTCCGATCGCCAGTAACCTCGAAAGTACTCTTAGATTGTAAAATGCTTCGGTGCGTACTTATTCAAAAAATAATTTCCTCAAAAAAGGAACGAGCAAAAAGTTGAGTTGTAGTTTTAGTTGACTGGCTTTATCCACCTGTGTACAGAGCTAACAACTCACTTATTACATGAAAGCTCAGCTTATGTAATAAGTGAGTTATAGCGTTTTTTGTGGGACAGGTAATTCCACTCCAGCCTGTAGACATTCCAAGCAGAGTCGGAATTTTCTCGTCCACATTCTAACGAAAGGTGTCAGTTTTTGTCCCCTAGATTTTTCCTTTATAAAGCCTGTGTTGTGAGAATTACCGTGCTGTGCGGAACAGCAAGTTCTTAAGAAAACAACGTGCCAAAGTAAGCCACTGCCAAGCTTCCACCGTTCTTCATTGTTAGAAGTAGTCTGGCCCTCAGATCTCTCAGTTTATATCCGCCCTTTTTCGCGGCTTTAGCAGTAGGTAATGAAAGACACAGTAGTAATTGCTGAGCTCATCCAGTTGCCCCCCTCAAAACTTAGAAAGCATTGTCTGTCAAAATTGATATTTTACACTGCGCTTTCCGTTTTTCAGCACTCGTTAGATTAGATGGACGCGAAGAAATGATTAAGTTGACCACAATTGGGCAAGGGATATCGCTTTTGCTGTAAATCTCACCTACATATGATGTTCTCCAAAATTTTTCTTTTTGCTTTTTTCTTTTTCTAGAGAGTTATTTAGCGACTGAAGGTATGTAATTTGGAGACGTCAGTATCCACGATCTACGAACACGGTCTGTCAGGCCACGGTATCCATTGGTTTGTCTTCAACACTAATACCCATTTGCCTTCTGGTCGTTTTTCCCCACATTACACGCTGATAGGTTTACGCGGATCCTTTGTCACTTTCAGCGGCCTCTGAACAGTAATGAATACAATCGCATTTGAAAAGCTATGTTTCATAAAGTTGAATAAGCTGAGTCTTATGATGTAACTCTTCTAGTTAAAATCGCCATGGAAACATCGAGAGCAAAAAGGATGAACCCTTTCCGTAGTAAGAAGCACAAAAGGATAGGACGAGTTCTTAGATGTGTGACATTATCGTCATCAATCTTAGCATCATCAATCTTACCATGACGTGCTCACTAGGCTTATCATGGAATACCGTACTGAATACATAGTGGCATTCCATCAATGTAGCGCTTTACTTCTCCTTCCCAATCTGTCTGCAACTGCTTCTCCTGAATTCTGAACTCCCGAATTCAAAGTTGATCTTTCCAGCCACCTTCCCGTGGTATGCTCACCGAGTTGCTATTAAAGGATCTAGGGGAAGAACAAAAAAGTAGCCTTTCAGAGTAACGCTACCTTCTCGACTGCGATTGCCAGCTTCGAAATGGCTTTTTTTTTTCTTCCAAGCGATAACTATATGTAGTTAACTCTTCTAATATGGTACTAGTCCAGCAAGACGATTTCAGTAACTTTCAAGGAGCTGCCGTCGCGATTTCGAAAATCCAATGCTCAAAAACACCAGTGGGCGTTTCCGATCGATCCGTGGCATATGGTAAACCACTTTTTCGTCATTAACAAAACTTAAGGACCTGCATAGAATGATAGCTAATTTCTGAGAGGCTGTGTTAGAGGCAAGTGGCATGATAAATCCCCAAGACGTGTCGGATTAGTACACCTAGCAGGACAGAATTTGGCACCCCTGAGCAGGCGCCCCTTTTTCTACGAAAGCACACATGTGGCGCGCTATCAAAGGAACATGGCGACCCAGACGCCCAGCGCCCACCCACAAATTTCCGAGCAATGCTGATGCTCGTATCGCCTCAGTTGCGATATGAAGCGGCTGAGTGCTGCATGGATATGTGAGTACACACATGCATATCTACCGTAGCGGTGACTGGCACGATGCCAACGACAAAATGCGACTGAAAGCTCTCTCAGTCGTGTAGAACAAGGGCTCTTTCGCAGGTTTTTGATCGCTTCACTTTGCTTCTTCGCCCTTTTCCACACTATATAGCACCCTGCTACCATTTTAGAAAGACTACCAGACTATCGTGTCTTATGTTTGCCTTCAATATTAGGTCATCCCATTAATGTGGAAAGTTTTATTCACAGGAGGAAAACAGATAAAAAAGTAATATCTTACCTTCAAGTTGATTAGATCCCTTCTTCATCAATGACCCATCGGGCGAATGAGGCGATTGAACCCAGGTCTCAGTATTGTTTGTGTCCTAGCACTGCCCTACAATACAGTTACTCGGGGTCTGGCACTATGACGAGCAACGGTGGCCTTCTTGTAGTTGTGTGGTACCATCCATTTGTCGATCTGATTGTCGAGGAACAGGCAATATACACCGACAGCGACGATTTTGTTCTCTGTATAGAGCCGCTTGAAAGCCACAGTGCAGAAATCCTTCGCTATGATGGTCATCCACTTGGGCCCACGTAACTTCTCATGGCGGAATTCGGGCGGGGTCTCATCCCTCATCGCGTTCATACAAAAGTTTGTGAGTTTTGGCTCGGAATTCAAGACCACCCATATTTCATCTAGGGCCGGGGGCGTTTTCACAGTCGTGAATGACATCTTATGCGGAGAACATTACTGCTACAGGCATAGAATCGGTACTGCGTTCGTGCTTCTACAAGGAATTTAGGTATCCATAAGCACACCCTCTTAGGCATCCTCAATTTATCGGACTCGGCAGCAGGCGATGCTCAGACTCGCGACGGCGCCTCGACAAGGTTGCGATGTCTGTGACCAGACATTCAGCGCTTGACTTCATCCAACCCTTTTTTTGTGCAGGATGAACATTGTGGGATCGCCCACGACCACGAATTTTTTCCTTTCTACTTTCTTCGAGCTCGCTGAACTAATCTTCCAACTTTGTAATTCGAGAAACCATTACAACGCAACTACTCAGAGTGGGGGGGGAATAAATGTGCCAGCGGACTTTCCTCTTTGGCCCAAAAAACGAGCTGGATTTATGACCCACGGTCGTATTCCTTTCACGTTCCTCTAGAAAGTTTCTGAGCGGCCTAGATTTTGCCAAAGGCTAGCCCTATCCCTCTTGCTTTCCAGCCATATCCTCCTATTGTTCGCCATATTTGAGTAGAATAACCTAACTGTGTTCCCCGCAATACACAAAGTTTCACTATCTATTGCAAGCTCCGTTACTTTGACTGTCGACATTTAGTATACAACTTTCTTCGCCACGAAGATTTGAAAACAAAACCGTTGGCCTGAAGACTTAGGGTCTGGCCAATCCCGTACAAAAATGCCTATTTTTCTGGGATCGCATTGCATGATTGCATAATAATTGAGAACGCCTATAGTATGGTCAATCAGCACAGTTTTTTTTTAACTTTTTGCATATTTCCCCTTAGAGTTATCCTTCAAAAGGTGGCGAGGATTAGTATTGAAAGCAAGTCTCTCAAGTAGAAAAGAATTCGCAAAAAAATAAGCTTTGTGGTGACGTACGCCTGATACCTCATGAAATAGTGTACACGGAGAGGGTGGAGACAAAACCAGGTGCACTGCTCATAGAGAGTTCTAGAAAAGCTGCCTTCAGGAACCTGTACACGACCGTCTGTCAAATTAGGCAGCTCCTCCTCGTGTGACGCGCTGCTGCGTGTTCTCAAAGCTCGCGAAAATTTGGATGAACTGCTCTGGCCCTTGCGCAGCCGTGAAACCACTCGGTGGTGCCTCCAAGTCTCTTTCCCAAACTGACCTTAGGCTTACAGCGCATACGACCAGAGTTGTGTCGAGGATAGTTTTGCACTGAAGACACACGTAGTCTCGCGACTATCCTCGATTTCTGAGTTGAGAAATGGACAAAAGGTGCTGTCGAGGTATGATCTCCCCCGCTCTTAGCTTCCCTGCGTTCGCTGAAAAAACAGGAAGACTCGGAGGGATTTTATTGGGGTTGGCGGGTCAATGGCCTGTTGCTGTGCTTTGTGTATCCGTTGTTGTGTGTTGTTGTGTTGTTGTTGTGTTGTTGTTGTTTCCTGATTTTTGTTTCCAGGCAATGGAAAGGGGACTTTTTGCTCCATTCGAACTATGGCTGGGTCTCCTTGGATTGCGTCGATCGTTATTCACTACGTATTGCCATGTTAAACTCCTTGATCGCTCTATTTTCAGTCCAGTGATGGGGGCAATGCTTTATTTTGGCTACGTAACGACAGCGGTGGAGATTCTGTCGGCCATTCTACTTGCTTCAGAAATAATTTTTATACCACTTCTGTGCAAAAGAACACGGTCACACTCGTTTTTCAAATGCTACATATTCTACGGTGGGTCTGTTTTTCGACCGGAATTCTTTTCAAATTGGCTGCTTCACTTATCCCGCTATTATAAAGCTTCGATTCAGGATTTTTTGGCTTGCTGTCTTGGGCTGTCAGCTTCCAGTTACTTCGCTTCATTGGCGGTGGCTCTCTAGCCTACCTAAACTTCAACATTTTCCTCAGCGGTTTCACTTTTCACGGATACCTCCTCAGCAGCATGCTTTTGACACTCAACCGCTTTACTTGCATAGCCTTTCCACTCAGTTTCGATAGTGTGAGTTCAGCTTGTTTTAGAAATTTTTGTCACGATGGAAGAGAGGTCCTGCGACATTCCGAAAAAATTGTACTATAAGAAAATTGAACGCCCTTTGAATATTTCGGTTACTGAACGTTGTTAAAGGCAGTTGGCACGATGGTTTCCTACTTAGCCTAAAATGCTAGTAGGGCGCTGTATAGTGGGGAAATGGCGAAAGAACGGAGTGAAACGGTCAAAATCCTGCGAAGAAAAAGCCTCCGTTCTCAGTGACTTGTAAATCGATTTCGGACGAGTTTCCCGTAGGCATCTTGCCAATCACCGCTACCGTACGGCTGCATATGTGTACCCATGTATGCATGCATCACGGCCGCTTCATACCAATCCCTTCGCTTCATAATTTGCTTATGGTTAGGAAATGAAGCAATACGAGCGTCAGAAACGGTCATTTGTGGGCGGGCGGGCGTGGCGGGCGTTTGGGTATTAAAGTTGTGGCTTGATAGGGCCCTTGCAAGGGCACCTCCTTTGGAAA
>MU940579.1:0-11072 GCA_036418165.1 Cooperia oncophora
CTGTATGCCCTTTATTGCAGTACCTAACAAATTTGTCGTTCAAGAGTGGGTCAACTTGGTTAGTTGTTACCCTACATAACTAAGTTTTTTACATACATACATACATAACTTTTCCAATTGTAAGTAAGCTTGATATTTTAAAACCAGAGGAATCTGTTATTACAGCGAAAGATCACAAATAAAAGTTATTCGAGCGAGTCCTCAATTTTCGAAAAAGATTCTGTCAGCTTTCCTGATGAGAAGCACAGCAACTAAACAACCTATAGGGCAGCTGTCGGAAAGTTGTAATGCACAAATGGTGGACAATTTTGATTTCAATTATCGTCGATTTTTCGCGGTATTGAAGAAGTTTTCCCCCCAACTCCTTAGCGACAAAATGTGACCACCCTCGCTGGTGATACCCAGCATACGACGCGCCCCGTCTGGAAGCTCCGTTTGCATCTAATCAGGACACATTCGCCGGTTCGCTGCATACAACCGTACAACTTGCTAACTGCTTTTTCAGAGATTTCGATGACTTGATGAATTGTCTTCGACTCGTCTCCTTCGACTGCATCTCAATCCCAGTATTTGAACGGTTTACGCACTGGTACGGCAAGGTGAACGAAGAGGCGGTTGCATACGTACAGAATCATGCATTTTTCGAATACGCTTGTGGAATTGGCAAACCAGGTAATGAAAGCCCATGGTCTTCTTCAAGTTTATGTTATACTCTTCGGAGCACACGGAGATTTCTCACAATAGAATTAGAAGAAAAGAAAATAGAAAGAATAAGTGATCTTGAATTTTTTTAGCATGAGACGGAGGTGGTGCTGTGGCTAGTGGTACACTCACCACGCGTGCGGCCTAGTGGTCAAATCTCAAACCGTTTCCTTAGGCCAGCTAGAAGTCTACCCTCCGGGACAGTAAATTGGTGCCAGATTCGTCTCGGAGGATAGCACTGACTTGTACATTGGCTGACCCTGCAGGAGCAGGGTGTAAAAGCCACATTGAATTCAATCAGCCACTGCGATTCCGTATGGAGGTAGAATGCGTGCCGTAATCCCAAGTAAGTGATGCATCAACGGCGAAGACTTAGAATCTTATCACTTTAGCATAAGAAAGCTAGAACTGTGGGATATAGCGAGCATCGTGAGTGCCATGGAAGTGCTCGACCTCAGCACTAATTGTAGTATCAGCGATTGACAGTATGCTAGTTTAGCGTAAAGGACAAAGCTTCTGCTGTTGATTGATCTTTTCTTATTTGAGGATTCGGCACTCATTCTGCTTCCGCCTCCAGAATTAGAATTGGGTGTCTGAATGCAAATGTGGGCTCTATCCGAATAACGGGGATCATCGACTTATACCAGGTCAGTAGTTATTTCTCTTAGATGAAATTCTGGTGGCAAAGTACTGTCCCCTGAGAAGTAGAAGGCTGGCATTGTCGAGCGGCAGACCATTCCATCTAGGATATCAGACTCCAACACTTAAGCGTGCCTATTGCCACTACGGCACCTCCGGCCTCAGAAAATACACTGGTGTGCAAAAACTCGAGGACGAACAGCAAATGTCCATCACTGTGCCTCTGCTCAGACAAGGTATATGACAAGAGGATCGTAATTCGCCGCGCTGCTCGGCGTCGCGTGCGACGTCTCGCCTGCAAAGAGCGATGGTTTTAGGTAGTAGATGGCGACAACATGCAATGACGGACCGAAAACAGTAATGACTGTCCACGATGACGGGGTCTACATGAAGTCCGGTGCTCCATTCGACACGTTAAAACAAGTTATGAAACGCCGCCCCATTCGTCCGCGCATTGGCGGTTGGCGCGCAAATTTTACGATCCTCGTTACCAGTTCTCCCGTCAGACACAGTAGCTCGATGAATTCACATATCAAGAGAGAAACCTTAAAGATATTGTACAGAAAGCAACTGACAGAATAAGACGAATTGTTATGACATTTTTATTCAACCATGTCGATTACACATAAGTCTTCACGATTTATCCTGGTACTACAAAAGAAGTTACACGGATCCTAATAGGGTGTGTGATCACCACGGACAGCAATACATGCTCTGCACCGCCCGATTCCCATACTCTCCACGAGGTTGTAATGAGTTCCTGGGGCAGGGCGTTCCACTCCTCAATCAGTGCATTTGACAATTGCTGGATCGTCATTGGTGCATTTGGTCCTGCTGCGGTCTACCCAGTGCATCCCACACGTGCTCGATGGGATTTAGGTCGGGGGAACGGGCGGGCCACTCCATTCGCCGGATATCCTCTCGTTCTAGAAGCTCCTCCACCTGTGCTGTTCGGATGCCGGTTCGCGCATTGTCATCTAGCAGCTCTGAAAAGACGGACATGATGTAGGAGAACCTCGTCGCAGTAACGCTGACTGGTGAGGGTTCCATGCTCAAAAATCTGGAGGTCAGTACGGCCATGCAACATGATGCCTCCCCATACCATAACACCACCTCCAGTACGATCACAGTTTCACAAATGTTTCCGCGGCGTGAGTTGGCGTCGTTCCCAAACTTCTCGCCTTATGCATGGGTGGTTCAGGAAATCACTGCTCAGGACTCAACTGCGTCTCATTCCGAAATCGAGCAGACGGCCTCCATTCCTCATCGGCTCCATGCGCCAGCTGCTCCTGGCTACCACCGTAAGACGCGTCTCGCCGATTGCGGCGGGGTCAGAACACACACGTAACGGTTGTCGCCGGCGAAGGAGACCACACACAATGCAGTTCGTCTTGCACTGTAGTGCGTTGAGATGGCCTTGCTCCTAGAGTCCGCCTTCGGGCACGCAATAGCGGTTTCGCGAAAACGCTCTCCATGCCTTGAAAAACACTAATTGGCGGAATTACCGATCCTGGGCTACACTCGTCATGGTTCGACCTTCTTTCGAGTTTCCCTATGATTCTTCCTCGGTGAAGTCATCCAGATGCTCTCTTCGGGACATGATGTATCGCAGTGAGGACGGGGTGTGGAGGAAGATACTACCACAGTTCTTTGCAGCTACTCGTTGATTGAGAAAAAATTTTTTTTTCATACCCATAGACTGCCTCGATTTGCGCGGTCGGCCATATTTGGCACTTTATTCAAGGCTTCTCTTCCGCAAGAAAAGTACTAGCTTCCTGTGCATATCCCTTAGGCGAGTGGCAACATGCTCCCACACTTTCATTTACTTCCACCCAGTATTAGTGTTTTATTGTTACTTTATCCATCTCGTCCCTAAGTTTTGACACCAATATATTGCATTGAACCCCTTAGTAAAAGTTGCTACTTCCTTTCTCGTTCTTCAGCATTCCTCGCCAACCACGACTGTCTTTCAAGAGCATTCACAACACAATCACTGACACAACGTATCAACCAATGTTTGCCAACCGATTCGGATATGTGCACGTAAGCTCCACATGAAATGTGTTCAAATCGAAAAATTCAAGAAACTTTCCAGAAGAGCAATGTCAGCTGTAGAATGTGTGAAAGACTCGCTGAGGGTGGAGTGTTCACCATCGGCTGGCTCGGCTGCTTGTGGAGCTGCGACGAACATCGCTCAAAGAGCCCAAGAAGTCGGTCCAATGTGTATTCAGGAGATGAATATCAGATGTTCCACATCGACGGCTTTCCTTTTGATCGCAATCATTCTCGCACTCTGCAACACATTACTGCTTGTTAGAAATGTTGAATGTTAATTGTTAAATTTGTGTATATTGGTACCAGAGAATGAAGTAATAATTGATGGTGCTTTGAAATGGTCTTGTTAGAAAATAATAATAAATCCGGTTATCAGTGGAAGCCAGCATACGTTGAGAAGGAGGTGCTAGGACAACGATGCGGATTGGGTGATTTTTGGCTGTATTTGTACGATCCCCCCTTAATAGGTTGCTTGATACCTCCCCTCTCTAGTCCCCTCCTGCGGTACGTTCGAGCATCGAGCTGTCGAGGAGGGGGGGGGGGTGAGGTGGTTCAACAAGAAGGGGAAATTTTTCCCACCGCCGCGAATTTTTACCGGAAAGCTGCTGCCGTGGACTGTGAATAAGCTACAAGATTGCACACCCCATTCACCCCTTCACCACTGTGATTAGGATCCCAGCAGAGTGAGCTGCATTTTACACGTTCCCACGGCTTTTGTATCTCATACTACTTTTTCAGCAGTGCATCCACTTCGTCAACCTTCGGAACCCCTTACGAGTCTACAGTTCACGTACTTTCAGATAGCTATTATCAGAAAACGAATAATTTCCTCGAAGAAGGGGATGAGACTAAATGAAAAAGTAATAAGGAGCAGCGACAAGTTATTTCCGCTGTAACAATTAAAATGCACCTATTTTTTAGGGAACACAGTCCTTTCATGAACCACAGATTAGAGACGAGAGAGGAAATTGCGTTCACTCACGTAATCACCCACGTACGCTATTATAAATTCTAACTCCATTCTGAAATTTGTTCTTATTTCCTCACTTTCATTCCCATACGGCCGGAAAAAAAGTGGAAGCGGCACCATATCAATCAGATCTCTTACCGCCAAAGCGCAACTTATTTTGGATGTCATATGGAGCATAAGATGTCTGTTTAACCCCTACCCGTACAGTATATAATTTGCTACGTCTGCTTGTTGGTTCTGAAATTCGGTTCTACCTAAAGAAGCAACCTGAATAGGATGGGTCAAGGTTGGGATGGGTAGGGCGCAGGACCCCGTAATACTGAACGAGGAGCCGGCGTCGGCTGGCGAGCCCTCTGGTAGTTGATTACAACCTCATATTCACGGTACAGTGAAGACCCCGATTTCAAGTGTCAAGAAAAATCGCGAGGAGTCAGGCAACGTTGATGTTTTTTTGGATACTAGTAAGCACTTGTAAAACGCCCTAGTATATCTTGGTCGAAAACTGTACCGTTCAGAAGTGGGTAACATTACTACAGTACTGTTAGCGAGCAAATTTCGTCGCAATAAATTGGTGAAGTCTTTGAATGACGTAACGAAAATGCGTGCGTCATATCCCACGAAATGTGGATTACAATTAAGTTGAGCGTCACAACATTGAATGCATACTCAGTTTTTTAGACAGTGCAGAGGTGTTACATTTAGAAGAGGAAATCACAGTTGAATGATTTCCCTATATAGAGCTGAAGAGTGTATTTTGAGCCTTCGAATCCTTTAATGTTTTCGCTGTCGAGCTTCCAGCATTTAGTGTCTAACATCACGATGCTTGATCATACAGTAGCTACACTCCTTATCCCTGAGCCGGAGTAGGCGTGGCATTTGAACACGGCACGGAACTGGTTACTCGTGGAATATTCTGGGACAACTGTCATCTTGTTCTGTGTTGGACAGAGACACGACAACAGTTGTGTCAAGATGGAAATATTCCACCAGAAGCATAGACACCTTCAGGTTAAGTTGAAGAATGCAGCCACGCCTACCCGATCTCAGGGATTTCGAGTATACGTAATGTATACCGTAATCTCTAAATACCTGCGATGAGCGTGGATGAACCTAATGGTAGGTTACAGGTGCAGGAAATAAGCTTCTGATGAGGTTTTGTCCTTTTGTGTCATTCTGTACATAATTACGTGGTGTTAATTTAATGACTAACGGAAATTGAAGAGAAGAAAGTGACAATAGTAATTTTATCGCTTTTTTCTGACATAAACCTCGTCGTCTCTTACTCATTGGGATGTTTCGTACTATCGAACTCTCTCTAAGAGTTACGGCTGCGCCATTATATTTCGTAGTGGTTCAAAAGTATCAAAGTTATCGGAATGCTAGGCTGTGAAGATTTCACACTTCTATCTTGGGTTCACTGTTTGTTTTCGCCTTTGAGACCTTCTTCGAAATCCTTTTTATTCAGACTACAGGAACTGTCTTGAAGTCTCTGCGAAGCCTTTCAAATTAGTGGGTCAAGCAGGAACTTTTGCCAGCAGAAACAACTAACAAAACTTTGATGCCGATTTTTCGCTCACTGAAATGGGGCGTGGCTAAGTGACATATCAGGTTGAAACCATAAGTAATGGCGTTTTCTCCTATACCTTCTTTTATATGAAAAGTGCGGAACGTTCCCGAGGCGTTCCAAGCTTTCGATAGATAATTTCCCTCTCTATAATATAGTCTAACTGCCATCCTACTATTACTTGATTTCTTTCATTTTTTATTCCATTGTAATGGAAAGTCAGGTCGTCACAAAAGTGAATTTTCGAGAGCAAGTTTTTGCCCTTTATCTCGGCTCTCGAATTACAGCAGAAGGTCAAACCTTGTGATGTACATGAGCGAGAAAAGACGTCTTTATGGCAGCTCAAAGTTGGTTCAAGCGATCACGAGGTGAGGATTCGAACCTTGTGATTGAGCATCGGTGGGGGGGCGTGCTCTTGAGAGTGACTGATTGCAGAGAACCTGCCCACTAATTTTCGAACGTCTAACACAACTGAGGGTGGTGCATGATCATGGTAAGGAAGCATCCATGACGCTCACGTTCCTTTGTATGAATCTGAACAAGGCGATTTAGGAAGCTCCAATTTGAACTCAGTAGGACATCAGCTTCGATGCTTGTCTGTGAGGCCGAAATTAAAATCCTCGAATCACTTACACCGTTGTAAGCATTTCTGAGAACAATAGCCTCTTGGCCACATACTTAGCAACTAAGCATGCGCTGCTATAGCCCTTGGTTAGAAGTAAAAAAAGAGGCTGTCGAATTTGGGCTGCATTTTTGTCGACCTGCCATTCCAATTTGAGCAATTGAAAATAAGTGGAAATCGAATCTTCAAAGAAATCAAGGGGACCATCTTTCAGGGTAAGGAATTCTCTGCGAAACAGTATGAAATTCAGTGGCAAACCTATTCAACTTTAGCGCGATTTTTCGAGTGTCAAAAATACGCCATTACTCATGGGCCAACCCAATAATTCCCAAGCGAGGTCCCCATCTCGCGAACAATTTGCCGTCTTGGCTTATTCTCTTATCCAGAGACTGCATGTTGAAATAGTTATCAGCTTCCGTTCCTGGTTAGTTCTGGTTGTCGAACTGCTTCACTCGTGAGCGCTGCTTCAGGACTAACGCAAACAATGTTCGAAAGGATACAAGTCCGGAGAGTACGAGCAAGACGTACTGCTCGTCAGGCTCATATCTGGATCTTCCAAAGAGTTATATGGGACGCACATGTAGAGCATCCGCGAGGATAAAAAGATATTCACAGATACAGATAGCAACATGACAGCTGAACAAACAGCCTGTTAATTGTCACTCTTTCCCACCCATTTCTTGGACAACACAATATGCTCTCACGTAGCTTTTCTTGTAGATCCCTTAATGCAATTCAGTGCACTGGAGCGCCCATTTGACCCAACATCGCACGATGTCCTGTATTCAGATACCTGGACAACATTTTTTTGTCTTTACTCTTGAATTCTGCAAATGTAAGAAAGGGAGGGCTCCATGGAAGGAGGCTAGTGTGCTCCTGTGCTCAGAGCTCAAAAACTGCTCCAGATTTTCCGAATTGAAGAAGCGATTCCGTGCGAGCGACTCTGAAATTTTTCAATTTTTGAACAAAAATTGGCAACGTGATGACTAGCATAGGTGAAGCACAATCATCTGTTCCTCAGTTACCACTGAAACGGAAGATGTACTCATTTGATCATTGAATGATTGAGTTTTCAATGGTTGCCTTTTGGATATGAATTCAGCGGGACTCACTTCAAATCCTTTCAGGTAATTCGATAGAACTTCTTTGAGTTTTCCATTTCTCAGAAAATCATCTCACAGCTGGACGAGCTGAGTCTAATGAACTTCTAGAAAGGGAAAATGAGCGCTGATTAGCGTTCTTCTCAGGGTTTTTTTTTCAGCAATTAGGGCAGGTTTTGTATCGTGACCATTCGAAACAGCTCGTTCCCACACCCCTTGTGAAAGAAACTGTTCTTTGATTTAACTTTCCTCATTCGTCGATGTGTCTTACATCACATCGTTATGCCATGTGAATAGCTATTAAAGATTCAGAACACTGCCTGCCTGTTTACAAGGTTTCACGCAAATCTGTTACATTAAATTGAAATCACCATAGTTCGCTGAAATGCCAGCAAGCGCGACTTAAGTGGCAACTGTCTGTTGCACACGACAACAATATTTTACTTCCGCCATTTTTTTGTTCAAAGACTCTCTAACTTCCATCAGTGGTTGTGCAGTTCCAATAAAAGCCTAGCGTTTGCCAACCCAATAGGGCTGAAATCTGAAGTCCTCTCAGAATTCAGTAAACCCCATCACATGACAGGCACATTTTGGTGAGTGGACCAATTTCTTCAACTGAGATGTTGGACCACTTCTCAGGACCATATCTAGTCATGAATGCTAGTATTCAAAGTGCCAAGCTGAGAATTCCTAGGACACATTAAAATGATCGCTTTTGACCTCAGCAGATGTCCTCAAGATGTTTGACAAACTCGCACTACCACGGAATCAGTTCAGGTGCAAGTTCTGGTGTGGTTTCCGTCCCCCGCCCCATGCCAAATTTCGGACCAGCTCGTCGAAAAGGCTTTCCTTTCCATGACAACACGTTGGGAAAAAATTCCAACCTGGTGAAAGTGCAAGGACTTGAGGGTAGTCAAGTATGTTCGTTAAGGACAACGAGGCATTGCTTGATTGCACCATTTCCCCGAACCACTTTCATTATTGTGCCTGGAGCGGAACTTCAGGAGAAAACCAGTACGCCGCTTTGAAGGTAATGGGCGTAAAGTCCAGCATAGAAGCCTTAAATGTGTTTTGAACTTTCGCGTTGTTTTGACAAAAAAACAAGTGAAGCGCTTCCGTTCTGAGGTGACTGCAGGGGGGGGGGCAAAAAAAAGGACCTTCGCTTGAGTCGAAGCTGTGAGGAATGCGAAATCGTCGGAAAAATTCTCGCGCTAACTTGAATGGACAGGGCGATGAGTACCTGAGAAGATGGAATATCCAAGCAGGTCACCTGACCTAAACCCCTCAATTTACCTGGTTCGGGCGGAGTTCAATAGGGTGGTCTACAGTGGCGGAGAAATCAACGATCTCGCTGAACTCAGGCACCCACACGGTCGCGTGGCAGAATCTCTCGATGGCGCTCCTCCAGAAGGCTGTGGCGGAGTATCACAATAGTATTTAATATGCTCTTTAAGATGGTGGTAAGAAATATCCGATCAGAGTTTAATAAAGTGTGACTTATAGCGCCGCAAGGAGATAGTTCTTTTTTGCTCACCCCCCTGTATAAATACCGTCAGGGAATTACGAGTGGAAGATGTCTCCCGGATTTTCCCAAATTCTCCTTCCGCGACAGCACAAGGAGAATATGAACTAGTTGAACAGTGAAATTGAAAAAACAGTGGGGAAAAGGGCTCATGGCTCATTCTTCATGCTCTACCTTCCAAGTCAAGTTGAACGCCAAACACCATAAAATTCCACCTACCTCGTTCCAACCACACATAGTCGAGTTTCATGGAAGGTACACGATTTCCCTTTCACACCATTGAGAAACAATTCACCGAGGGGTACAAATCCGGATCTTGGCTTACGCCGGCAAATCCTCTGCTGTAAAGACGGCCGCGTCTTCACCGCACTTACTTTTTATTTCGGTAAGAGAAAAATATAATAAATACGTAAATCGCCGAGCAATGTTCTCTCACATCGCTACACAGCTCCTCACTTGGTTGAGTTGAAGGGCATTGTTGAAAGAAATAGGTGGTGATAGTGAAAGATACATAGGGAACGTAATCAACCGTATAGCTGAAACGCAGGATGGGGAAAGCCGAGAAACTCTCTGAAAGAAGCATCGCTTTAAAGACGCGCTCGCTAGGCAAGCCAGTGTGCGCCGCAATAGTAGGAGCCACGGGGTCAGCTAACGACCCAACTTATATTCCAGATCACTATCGTTCGTTATGATGACCCCCCATGCGTACTGTGTACCCTAGCTCCCGCGTCGTTCGATAATCCACCTCGGGTACAAGTGCGGATAGCTTCAACGGTCGATTCCGACTCTCTCGATATAGTTAGGGGTACTAGTTCATTCACTACACGCTCAGCCTTTTGCCCTTTTTTGACTTAGGTTAGTGTTAGTGTCGTCGTAAGAAATGTCGTGAAGCTAGCCTCTTATCTATTCTTATCAATTAATATCATTATCTCTGACTTGTCGTCAATGCTCCAATCACTGAACCTTTACGATGAGGTAACGTGAATGTATCGCCTAGGAGAACGAGACGGCGGCGGCGCCTTCAGCAGTCCCTACCAGGTAGTATCAATTTTTGTCACTCACCGTTAATGTTTCTGTCACAACCACTATATCACCTGGTAAAAAGTAGTGACTGTTCAATATATTTTTATACTTTGTAATTGTTTTATTCTCTTAAACTTCCTAATAAAATCTTTAAGAACATCCTACTGTTGCTGTAACCCGAGTCATGAAATTGATGACCCTTCCCTCTAAGGTCTCTAATCGTATGCCTTCAGCTGCTATCGGTATTTGTTACCCACCAATAACGTTTCTTGCATACCCTATATCATATCTTGGAACCAACGTCACACTGTTGCTGCAACCACTGCTATGAATTTCGTGGCAAACAGACATATACCACGTATCCCCGAGATGGAGTAGGCGTGGCATCTGAGCATGGCACAGAACGGGTCACTCGTGGGATATTTCAGTTTGAGACAACTGTCATCTTGTTCTGCATTGGATAGAGACACGACCACAATTGTGTCAAAATGGAAATATTTCTCCAAAAGCACAGTAACCGCCACGTTTAGTTGAAAAACGCAGCCACGCCTACCCCATCTCTAGGATTTCGAGTGTACACACGCGCAGACATACACTCCTTATCCCTGAGCCAGAGTAGGCGTGGCATTTGAACATGGCACGGAACTGGTTACTCGTGGAATATTCCAGTCTGGGACAACTGTCATCTTGTTCTGGTTGGACAGAGACACGACAACAATTGTGTCAAGATGAAAATATCTCACCAGAAGCATAGACACCTTCAGGTTAAGTTGAAACATGCGGCCACGCCTACCCGATCTCAGGGATTTCGAGTATAATTGGCTGAGAAAGGGGGCTGTTTGAGAGAAGTGCCTTTCCCTATTACACCTGCAAGG
>MU940582.1:0-23098 GCA_036418165.1 Cooperia oncophora
CCATCTTGAACGCTGAGACATCTTTTTCCGCCTCCAGGCTATTAAAATCTGCTCTTAAGCTCTTTTCCACTGTATTTACCTGCTACATACTACTATTATCGCTGACATTTCGTTTATTTATCTGCTTATTCTTGATCGAGTAGGTGGACTAAAAGACACTTTCCACAGTGATCCTATACACGGAGTCCCTTGACCCTTTGAAGACGTGGTCCTTCTCATTGGTAGGCTCCCCTTCTGATTGTGAGACATAAACACATCAGTGGGAAAGAAACGATGGGCAAAGTGACTCCGCCCATGCAATAAGAGTGCAATGCTTCTTCTCCTGTGTATAACAACTTTACAGTAATCCTAAGAATGCTTCAGGGTGATATAACGTTACTCACGAATTTCTATTTAGGCAGATGTACCAATTGGTGATTACACAATGCCATCCGTACTGAATCCGAATGGTATGAGTCTGGCTTCTGAAATGGAGTCCGTCGAACGGACCCCCTATCACGACCCCTACGTGGAGGAATTAAAGTGAGTGCTTTGAAAGTTATGATCTTCTTCCTTTTCGTCGCGATAATGTCGATCGGCAGGGTCTAGCGCTTAGGCTGAAGTCGACAGATATATGAAAGGTACGGGTATGTGGACTCCGACATCCGTGAGGTCGCCACCGGTGAGGGGGGGGCTGTGAAACTGGGACCTACAGCTTTTGCTCACGATTTGTGCTACCCTGGAAAACCAGCCGTGAATGAGGACAAATCCTTCGACTCAACGGCAACTCGTATGGATCTGGTGGTGGAACTCCGACACTGCCGCGCGAGTCACCGCGCGCGACATAAGCTGTGCGACCTCGCTGACTCACAATAGAATCGCCCGTCTCCCGAAAGGGTACCCACCCATCAGCCTCAATTACTTTGCGACTACACCTGCAGAATAGGTGGAAAACGCTGGGGAACGTCGACTTTGCCCCTGAAAAATGGTACAGGGGCATAAAAAGCGTGAAAACGCCATTTTCTATCGATGCACATTCAAAAACCCCGACACCGATCGAGCTTTTGGGCGTAGTTCGGCACATCCGAGGGGTACGAGGCTGGGGGGGGGCGACAGATGTGTGGCAGATGGCTCACGCGAGCGCCATTCGAACCAAACATTGTTAAGTTGCGCCCGATGTCCTGGGTGCCCTTAACAACACTCGGGTCCTTTCAGAGGTAACGTTCATATATTTTGGCGGTTTTCATGGCTAACAGGTGTCACACTACTCATTTTCCACTTATTTTTTTGACTTTTATTGCTTTGTTTTGTTGTTTTATTTACTTATTGGTGGCTTTCCTTTGATTGCTGTAAATGTAAGAAATGTGAGTATTGTATATTGCCGTCTTTTGTTGCACACATCTTGGGTGTGGCCTATGTGTGGGCGTGGTTTATTAAGTGTGGGAGACTGTTTACGTACTTGTCTCCTTGCTCTTTGGATGTTGTGCAGGGTGAAATGCTTTTCTCCTCGCTCCTTATTTTTAGAAGTCAAACTCCTGACAAGCTGTCTAGGGAGGAAACACCGGGGTTCTGAACAGTGTCCATCATTAGTTGGGGACAGGGTACAGCATCGATGTGTGAAATGGTGGTGCCCCCCTCTCGAGAGAGGCTCTTGGTACAACCCCCCCCCCTACCTGCACGAAAATCTCGGTACGATCTACAGTCGAAAAAGTAAGAACCGCCCCCGTGTTTCATGTACCTGGAGTTGGAGATTTTGGTCAGGTCCATGCCGGCTAAGCCTAAAGAGAGTGGCTGTGATAGCGATATCTTCTCTATGCGCTCGTGGAAACAGAAAAATCGAATATCAAGAAAATTTTCTGAAACGCAAAATACTCACAGCCCACGCCTGTTCTCAGCACCAAAATGTGCGACGCATATCCTGCCCCTGTTGGGGAATCCGCAACGATGATGCGCTTTGGTCCTGAAAGGGTTGTAGTTGTATTCGTGCAGAAGTGAGCGGCGCGTTCAAAGAGTAGCTGGCGCTTATGGGTGAAGCTCAGTTTCAGCAGCTCAAAAGCGATGTGTCATCGAGCTGGTACCCATGGGGCTGTCCATGACTAATGTGCAAAGAAAAGGAATTGTTCGGCATCCAGCGGGTAACCAGTCTCCCTTCTAGGCTGAACTAACTCAAAACAAAGTGACTTCTCTTTTTTCTCCCGACTGATGTCCCTCTGCCTCGTTCTGAACTTCTTATTACCTTTTATTGCCGCCCTTGCAACATATAGGTCACATATGCGTGCGGTTGCGTAGTGCTCACTTGGGACGTATCGAATCTGTGGCTAAACTGTCTCCACAGTTTTTTTTTTTAATTTCCTATATGACCTTTTCTTTGGCTGTAATTTGTATCGGAGCGAGAGAAGGGTACATTTACCGCCCAAGATTTATGCGCTAATCCTGACGCGCTAATCTCCCACAGCTCTGAGCTGAACTGAGTGTCTTTTTATGGCCGAGGGACTCTTTCACTGGAATCATGTAGCTGTTGGCTGGATCGCGTGTGTCGCTGCGGAAGTTCATGCGCTTTACGAATAGCGACAATTTCCGCTTGGTTTTTTCCCCGAACTTGGCTGACTTGACCCAACGCAATCATCAGTAATTGCTGTTGAAGTCCGAAAGATCTGTTGGTGACTTTCTAAGGCCCAAATTAAGAGAGTAAGGCCTGCTCCGCATCCGAACGGGATCGAATAGCGGAAGGGGTGGAGAAATGTCATAGGTGGCCGGGCTTTCCGATAATTAATGTCAGGCGCTGATTGAGTCAGAAGGGGCATTGGCGTTTTCGTTAATTCCTCTTATTAGTTTATGTCAATTGAAGGCTACACTTTGGTGAGACCTGTAGGCTCCTGTAAAGCTGCGAAATGGCATAAGTGAGCCACTTTGTTCAGGGATATTCAACAGCTTTCTTTCAGCGTGGCCTTAATTATTCGCAGTGCCGTTTGTACCTGGCTCAACATTATTTGGAGCGAATATTTTAGTAAGCAGGGTTCTGGTGGTCTGCGTAACAGACGTGCGATTTATGGAAGAAGGTGGGGGGGGGGGGAGAGCTTGTTTCTGGTTCTGGTCTCGTTCCAAGCTACTAGGCCTTCCACCCTTCGGACCGAAAAAAGTGATGCGAGATTCCGTAAAGGAGGTTCGAAGTAATTTCAGGGCGAGGGGCATAGGGTTTGTGACTGTTCCAGAGATTTGCGCGCAGCCACCAGCCGCGCTCATGGCAGTTTTTAGCTTTTTCGGGAATGGTGGCAGCACATTTTTTCGAGAGTGTGGTAGGAATTCGGGAAATCTGGAATGGTAAGCTGGAGAAGGGGTATTGTAGCTAGAGTGTGGGATTTCTGAGAGGCGCGGTGTACTTCGCCTTGTATTTTAACTGTTTTGCAAAAAAAATTTCCCAACCGGTAGGACGTGCCCAGCTCCGCACATGGGATTGGCCAGTGTATTAGGCCGTGACCGCTTCTAAGAGGCCACTACGATTCCCTCGCGCGCCAACCCCTACCCGCTAAGAAGTGTCGAAAATCTCCATTGTTTTGTATTGGCTTGACCTGACCGTGCCATTCTTCTTCCATGAGAAAGGAGAAATCTGTGAGCTTTGAAAGCCTTCTTGTTTTTAAGCCTGAATTTCCGACCGTATTTTGCATCAGTTGATCATCAGCTCTGGAATTTTGTAAGCTCATTTCCGCTGGGTTTAGATTGCCCCTTTGGCCTCACCTTGTTGGATAAGTGCTATGTAAAGCCTGAGTAAAAACGACTGTGGTGCCTGAATTTACAATAAAATATAAGAGCTGGAATAACGTCAAGATCCCCCTAAGCGACGGAACTTTCCTAGCGAAAAAAGGGGCGATTCAAGCTGTATGACGTCAAGCGTAAAGCGTAAGCCGTCTTTCAAAGCATGTCCAAAAAGTGATCCGCAAATAGTTCTAAGATTTGCATTACTGCATTTTGAGTAAAGTAGCTTCTGTCATCCCTAGTCGCAACCACACCAAATACGAGTAGCTATCTCCGCCCAGCTTACTCGCATTGGTGTGGTCTGCTGTCATCTTCACTTCCTCCATTTCGAGGCACTTTTTTGCTATGCTTTCCATTTCAGCAAGACCCTTTCTCGACGTCTATCTATTCCTTCATTTGACATTAATATTCCACGCCACAATTCGACTCTGAAAATGACCCTATCTGATGACAAAGTTGAAATTGCCAATTTTCACAAAAAGCTGGGTGATGGGGTGGAGACTTGAACACTTCCGGAATCAGAGGGGGCTGAGTGGTTTTGTCTGAGAGATAGCAGTAGAGCTTAGCGGAGAAGCTCCAATTGTTGTGGCGGCGTGCTTCCAATACTGGGGCATTGTTCCGGGTACTTTGCCGAGAGGGGAGGGGCATCTTAATTCTTTTTTGATAGTGAACTTGGCGCAGGTCTAGCACAGGCCCGCTACCTGTTAAGAGTCAGGAGATGACATCTGACATGTAATAACAGGTAAATCTCTGTTGTCAATGACGTCTCAAGACACGTCGCTTCAACGTGTTACGTGACGTCATCCGAGTCTTGAAAGGCAACGCAACTGATCGAGAACCTGAGCTCAGATCACCTCCTCAGAACTTAGGCGAAAATTATTTTGAAGGCAAGGTCCCGTGACTTTTGGGATTAAGTTTATGTTCATATGGTATAACCCACCCCTAGACATAGTGACGTAGCAGCTTCGAAATAGCACGGCAAATTTGGCACTGACCTAATTGTTGGGAGGACACTTGCTAGAGCTTTCGTATCCCTTCCTCTGATCGTGGCTTAGGTTAGGCTTAGCCGGAAGTCTCAGTAACTTCGCCGTCGCAGCGCTTCGGTCGCGCGTTCGACGCGATTTAATGCTGTGCCATTGCGAAGTCTGAACGCTGCCTTAGTGAAGTCATCTCCCTGCGAGACTGTCTTTCAAGAGACTGGACCTTTTCAGGAAAGAGATTGAGAAGCGCAGTCAAGTGCCTTCCCCCTCTTCCAATTACGTTTATTACGTTTTTTTAATCCGCAGATTTTTGTGGAACATGATAATTTTCTTCTGACCATAAGTGGAAAAAAAAAGAAATTTTTTCCCATGGCCCGCGCCAATGCGAAAAACAGATAACGCAAGGAATGAGAAGGAGCAGGTTGCAGTGACGCTAAGCTGCGCCGATTCTCTACGCCCTCTCAACGAGTAAGTGTCCAGTGAATTTGGAGGTGCAGAGCAGCAGAAGATGGGCGTGGCTCATTTATCCGCCGGCTATGGGAAACCGTAAAACCCAATCAAACCTAAAAAATGAATCCAATCAACAGCAAATAAAGCCCGATACGCATGGGTTTGCTGCCGAATTGAATTAGGCGGCCTCATATGATTGCTATTTATTTATGCACTCTGAGTAAATCGGGACCGAAGCTAGTGACAAGCTGTGGCGTTGCTTCCCACGAAGTTCCTGGAGACTTTGAGATTCAGAACAAGATTTTGGGATTTTTTTTGATTATTGAAAGCAAAACGAATAATAAACTCATCCTTCACTCAGTCCTGGACGCTGTCAAAGGCTGCTGCTTAGCCTTCTCTGGATTGGCTTACGGACAGTTTTGGTGCCATGTAATCAACCTCAATCTCCGCTACTTAAGACTCTGCCGTTTGATGTCTAGCCGGAAAGCTAAGGAGCACAGAGTCAGACAGATTGAGTTCCTTGCTCAGATACTGACCATTAATGGTTATTCCATCCAGGATTCTTTCGCGTTTAGCTCGATTTAATACTGCCTGTCTGTCTGTTTATGTAGCTGACGACCGCGATTTGTCTAGGCCATTTCCATTGAGTCGGGCTAATTCGGCACGCGGGCAAAGCGAAGTGCATCCGTCCGCCAGCTTCTCCTTTTTTCAAGCGCGGCGCCCGCCGACCTCCAGCTTCATTTAGCTGTCTGGCAGCTCCTGTATAATTGTTTCAATTGATCCCGCCCTTCCGCCTTTGTTTCCTTGGACGCACTGCGGTAGGTACCATCAGTAAAAAGGTTTTTTTACCATGTTTTATCATTTCTATTCACTCCTATGGCTCTAAATCCGTTTCCTTTGCCCTACCACAATTGGAGTTTCTTATTTTGTTTACGCTTTATTTTTTATTTATTTACGCTTTTATTTTGGCTGCGCGGCATGTTCTAACTAGCATCCGTTCCTTTGCCCTACCAATAGATTCTTATTTGTTTATCTTTATTTTTATTTTATTTACTTTTATTTGGCCGCGCGGCCATATTCTAAGCACTTCAGAGCCACGAAGTTGTTTGCGTTTTTGAACGCTGTTCCGCCTAGGACGGCTAAATCATGTCGTCGCCTGGTTTCCGGGTTTTTTTTTCATGGTTCCTCATCTCGATTTCGGGCGATGGCAACTGGGATGGGGAGGGGGGGGGGGCTTCATCACAGCACTGTAACTCTTCAACTTTTGTTCGAATGTCGCAGTTCGTGCCATGACTTAGTTCGACTTTTGAACCACTATCATTGGATACAAGCCGGCTACTGGGCATAATCACCTATTCAGTCTTGCTAGGAAAAAAGCTGGATCTTCTCCGGTTTCAATTTCACTAGGCTAATGAAGGACATTTTGAAAGGGAAATTTTTTCAAGAAAAAATGGCCTGCTTCTCTTTCCATTCTCTCACGCACTCTGATACATCCGTCTCCTCGGGCTGAGGGGCTCATTATGGGTTACTCTGCAGCACATTTTAGCTTCTCGCACCAGGACCGTGGAAGAAAGTTCGAATAGCCACGTAACCCAGCTGCTGCATTAGGCTGAAAGCGCTTGATCACAGCTTTTACAGCAGGAAAGCTTTCGGTTTTCCGTAAAGTCTGTGGTTTTTAATTTCTCCCCTTTTTCCTTTCTCGAACCTCCTCTAGACCTTTCTTCTCCCTTTCTTTGGCCCTATTTACGCAAGACAGCCGCTCTTCCAAGTTACGTCAAGCTCCCGATTTCACCAAAAATTTGTCCCTAGTCCCACAACAACAAAATACACCGTGACTCGCTTTATCCGCTACGACCGTGACATTTAGTCCGATAGTGCGGTGAGGGGGATCAGCATTTGGAAGGAACAGTCTGCTCTTATGGGCGACGTCAAATACTGCTAAGTTTTCTTCATTCATGTTGTTCTGAAATGCAACAAGGAGGAGCGCTGCAATGAGGAAGGCTCAGTCACTGACGAAATTCCCCGTTCTGTTAGCATGGGCGCCGCCTCTAGAGCCTCATATTGTAAGCCCAGACAGGGTACAGCATCGTGAAGTGGTGGTGTAGGTACGACCCCCTTCAGGAGAGGGTGTCAGTACGACCCTCCCCACCTAAATGGGGGTCTCGGTACGACCCCCCCCCCTTCCCCAACACCTACCTACCAATTTCCCACATTTTCCAGTTTTTCACCCAAAATTTTCCGTCGAGCGGGAGCCGTGGAAGAGGGTATATAGTACACATGAAGCAGCAGGAAAACTCACAAAAAGTGTACAACCGGGCGCATTTTTTTCAAGTTTCTCTCAATCTCAAGGCCAAATGCGATCCCCCTCTCCCAACAACGACCAAATACGCCCCCCCCAGCAGAAAAGTACGATCCCCCCTATGTTTTCACTCAACGATGCTGTGCCCTGAGCCCAGAGGGACGCCTATGTGTGTAGCCTTGCCTTCTACGAATACTGGGGCGTCTCAGGCGAGGCTGGGTTTGGCGCTGCTCCAGCATACTGTCCTCAATTGGTCGCCCACCACCTTTCGCAATTCGACTGCCAGCTTCCTCAGTTAGAGCAGAACAGAGGCACCTCTTCAAATCCATCCCCCAGCCTTACACCCCCCCCCCTTCATCCGCAGCGAACAGAAACGGATGGCGCCAAAAATCCAGTTGTTGTTGTAATTGAGGCACCGATAGTTTCCACATGTAATAATAGAATAATATTGGTGAGGGTGGCGCTACTTGCATAACGGTCTAAGTCCTTTGAGCGCTTTTTTTCTGTTTTTCTTTGGCCTATTAGCTCTTGAATGTTCTGCGCTGAAGAGTATGAAGAGCCAGCCAGTAGGAAGAGCGGATCAACTTGCTCGTCTGCACCCTCCGATAGAGCCGGATGGGTTCGGTTCACACCAGTGAGGGTGCAAACGTGCAATAAAATGAGTGCGTTTAATTGCTTCGCGTTTCTCCGTAGAACTATGATTGGACAACTTAGTGATTTCACAGACAGTGCCCTTTAACTTGTAATAAATGAGTGCAAGTCCCATTGTGTTCGCCTTTTATACGTCATGCCTGCTTTTTGAAAATGAGATTATAGCTGTACTTGTATGAATAGTTTGTTTTTGCAAGATAACAATGAATGAGCTGCTAATTCTGTGCTTTTTGTGAAGAAAAACGCTATCCAAGCTAGTAGCTTCAGAGAATAACAGCCAAAAAACCCTCTAAAAGAGATCGACTTCTGACGAATTTGGCTGCAAAAAGAAACCGGGCTAAAACTCACATGCTTCCTTTCAGACAACAGTTAGCCGAACAAGAAAATCGACCGAAACAGGATCTTCAAACAATCTACGAGCATCCAGTCAGGATCAAGGTGATTGTTGAAGTCATTCAACCCGGTTTATTCGCCATTTTTTCCTCTTTTTCCATTGTTGAGCTTTTTTGGATGAAGACCATGAGCATCGATTACTGCAGGGGCTTTGATGTACGCCCGTTTTCCTAGCTTTCCAACCAGAAAAATCTGATCACTAACTCATTCCTCTGAAGGCCTGAGCACCTGTTTTGATGTTTGTAATCCAATTTCTGGCCACGTTAGGAAGAATCTTGGCATCTGTACTCGCCTCCAGGGCAAACAAACCTTGGCCACATTTTGGCGCTCAAAGGCGCAGCTGACGCCCGGTTTTGGGAGATGATTGAATTGCCTTTCTTTCTAGAACAGCTTAACGCGTTGACGATATTATGAGCCACCGGTGGCTCATAAGCTTCTGCTTCTGCAAGACCTTTCGGCTATTGCCGTAGTTTCCCGCAATCTTTTTCTTAATTCCAATTGAATTGGGCAGGAGATGAACTTCCAACACACGGACTGAGTGGGAAAAATTGACGTCTCTTGAAATTTTTTAACTGAAATTTGGAGTTTTTCAACTAGCTCTTCCTATGCCAGAAGCCTCCAAAATGGATTTTTTCGGGTGAAATTCCGATTTTAAGGACACAAGGGGCTCCGAATAAGGAATGTCACATCATATTTGTCGTTGGTGCCATGTGGCGACAATAGGCGCCATTCTGGCGCTACCAGGCTCACCGAATTCGATATACCTCCATACCTGGGTTAATTTGACATCCTTATTACACAATAGATGATGCACTTTTTACTACGTCATATGGTGCCAAGAACGCCGAATTGCTGGCCGCGCAACTTAGCTTCTTTTGATTTGACAGTACTGAAGACAACATGAGCAAGATTTATCGAGTCCGCACATTGGGCACCGACTTTTGGATATAAGTCCTACAATCCTATATTTCGTATATACCATTTTAACTTGAAATTCACTCCTTTTCAAAATTCACCCAAATTCCCTCTGTTCAAAAATTTCACGCACCCTTTCAAACCAAATTCACAAGCGCTTTTTGTAAACCGAATTCCCTAGCCACGCTTGCCGTACGCGAATTCACCCACCTTCCGCACTGAATTCACCACACTTATTTGCCTGCGCTATTCATCAACCAAATCACGCCAGACACTACTGCGGGCTCCGCCCCTCGGCGTCATCACCGCACTTCTTTTTGCGGATTTTTGAAATTTTTTCAAATTTTGCATTTTCGGACTGCTACGTGAGGCCCCGCCCTCTGTGAGAGGCTTCGAGCACTTTGGAGAAGCCGCGCCCACTTTTCAAAAATGGTGCAGATCGGCAGTATAGAGTCTCGTAGCATGCTAGGTATTGCTGGTCGTTCGGAACAAACTTTCCCTGATTTTCTTGTTCCGTAGTGACGAACCGAGAAGCGCCTAGATGAAAACGCCAAGACCTATCTGCCAATTTACGCGCATTTTGAATAAAAAGGCTGGCTTCTCTGGAGTGGGCGGAGCTTCTCACGGTGGGCGGGGCTCCACGTAGCAGTCCAAAAATGCAAAAGTTTTGGAAAAATATCAAAATTCCGCTAAAAACAAGTGGGCGTGGCCGAGGGGGTGAGGCCGTAGTAGTATCCGGCGTGATTTGGTTGATGAATTGCGCAGCCTAATAAGTGTGGTGAATTTGATTCGGAAGGTGGGTGAATTTGGTTTGAAAAGGGGTGAATTTAAAGTGAAAATGGTATATATTCTTTCTTTCAGACATTAGAGCCATATGGCGCCACTGGGCGCCAACTTGACGCCACAACTTTTACTTGTGAAAATTGATGTAAACGGAAGCACTGCGGATGTTTGACATCTTCATAAGAAACATAACCTTCAATTCCGGCGTCAGCTTACTGCTCTGCTTGCCCGCGCTCCGCCAAAGCTGAGCGTGGGGAAAAAATCCTACCTCCCTGAACTCATCCTCAGCAGAACTATAAATAGGGCCCATATTGAGGGAGTGTCTCGGTGTGGCCGTCTATGGTTTACCATACATGTTCGGAAAAGCAAACATGCAAAAAAGGCTCGAAAAATAACGATCACCCGAAGTGGGTGTGGCCGTGGGGACGGGGCTTGAGATGGCGTCCAGTGTGGTCAAGAATGGTAGAAGTAGCATTTACTGCAAGACTGCTCGATCATTTTGCAAAATTTGATAGAGCGGCAAAAAGTGGTCCACGAGGGACAATATGAGCCACCGGTGGCTCAGGGGCTAGCGGACGCATGCGAAAACACGCCATTGTCCCACGCGGCGCTTTCCCGCAAAACGCGATTGTCGTCGACGTGTTAAGGACCTGCGCGTCCGTGAGGCAGGGGCTAGGACCGGCTCTGCCGATACAACTTGGGCTGTGCCTTTGAGGAATACAATCCGGCCGAAACATGAACTCGTAAATGAAAGTTCTTTATTCGAAGAGATAGCAGCCCAATTTGTCGGTTTACGACTAGTTTTTACTTTTTACTAAATACTAATTAGTAGAACATTAATTGCCGATAAGGGTAGTAATATGAAAAAAGAAAGTAACTGACATCATTTCCAGCGGCCACAATTTCGTCCGATGGATCCGGACATATACGGGCATATGTCGCCGGTACCACGGCTCGGCTCACCACAATCGCTAGCTGATGTGTGATTTCATTATGATATTTCTTTTTATTTTTTTTTCCGTTATTTGTCTTTTCATTTAGTTTCCGTTTTGATTTTTCGAAATTTTCCTTGGTTTATGTCACAATTTCATTGGTGGATGTTCCTGGGATTTCTCGCTTTCTTTCCGAACAATGGTTGTATACCGGCCTGGTCTGTTCGATAGACACCAAAAATCACCCAATTTCAATCCGCCATTTCAATGATACTTGGTCAAGGGGAGGTGGGGATATTCCCTATGTTGGGAATGGTAGGGGGATGGAGGGCCATAGTTTGTCACAGTCTTGTTCGCCGCGGATGTTGGGACGTAACAAGGGGAAGGGCTGAGGTTCACGCGGCAAAAGCCCGTTCGGAAGTGGGGAAACTGATGGAAACGCAACCATTGCGGGTGAAAAAGTGGCTCATGCCGTGCCAACCCCAGCCCTCCGAATGCCTTTGTCGAACTAAGAGCTCGCCTGTCTTTCCGTTTGATCAAAGCGTTTTTTTTTTCTAGAGAATCGAGAGCAAGCACTGAAGCAGGTCGTTCTAGAAGCACTGAGAGGAGGGGGGTGGGTCATGCTGAGCCTTCTTAATCGTCTTGAAGTGGCCTGTTCCGATTTGATATGAATGACGGCTGTTCATCTGATTAGGCCAGTTCACCGATCAATACAGCATCCCAACGAAATGTATTGTGGCTATGATAACTGGAGTAGAGTGCCTGGCTTACCTTAGATGGGTAGACAGATGGCGAGATCTTGCTGGTGACCGTCCGCTGGCAGCGAGAAGGAAACGTCACTGGTGAGAACTGGCTGTCCGCCACGCCAAAACTCAACGCTCATTACATGCCAGTGATCATACGGCGAACAAGGCTGGAGCTACTCGATATTCCCCAGGCCCCAATATCTGATACCGGAGAGTTCTGTCCACATATTGAGCCCCCATTAAAAACAAAAGCATTCATTTCGTCCACTTTTTCCAGAACAATGAAGTCGTTACTAGACTCTGGGTGACATTCTGGGAGGATAATATGATTTTTCTCTAAAGCTGCTGCTCCCCAACAACGCTCAAAAACCGTTTTTCATTAGATCCTCCTCGCAACCGACCTAATGTTATCAATGTACAGTCGTCATCCGAGCACTTGAATAGGCAGCCAGGGTCGCGACGCGGCTGCGGCGCGTCACGATCGCGAGGATCAGCCGTTTCCAGCCCGGTTTAGCCATTTTCCTCCTTAATTTTCACTGTTTTTGGCTGCTTTCCTTGAGGTTAGTTGTTCCTTGCCTTCACAAGGTAAATTATAATAGAGATTTCTCTAATTTTTGCTAACAATCAAGCAATTTAGCAAACAATTGAAAATACTTAAGGAGAATCGCAAAAAGACTTCACCACAAAAAGAAAAAAAATTCACGTACCTATAACATTTCATAAACATGCAGTGAAAATACAGTGAAAATTAGGGAGAAAATGGCTAAACCAGGCTGGAAACAGCTGATCGCCGCGGTCGTGACGAGCCGCAGCCGCGTCGCGACCCTTTGGCCGCCTAATCAACTGCCCGGATGACGACTGTAGCCTACTAAAGGGACATGAAGGATACAGAATCACTGATCAGTTCTGTCTTTTCAGGAATTGAATGAAGC
Organism: Cooperia oncophora; assembly: GCA_036418165.1. Lineage (NCBI taxonomy): Eukaryota > Metazoa > Nematoda > Chromadorea > Rhabditida > Trichostrongylidae > Cooperia > Cooperia oncophora. Next base: position 12,814 of record MU940582.1, read on the forward strand.
CGAGAAGGAGCTGGTTAGGCAACAGAAATCAGAAGCGGTAAGCTTAACTTTACGCATAGATCACTGATGCTCTGATGGGTACTTTGGGTGGAGACAAAGCAGCGATTCAAGCGCCACTGGTGGAAGGGCGTTTGGCTGGTGTGCATCAGTTCCGACCCTCGGCATCGCGCATAAAGTAACCTAGCTAGTTGCCTTGATGCAGGGTCACTCCGAGACGTTGAATCTACTGGGTCCTGGTGCGAATGCCCACCTGACCCCGGTTGCAATGTCCCTTTCCGTGGCTTGTTGGGACAAATTGTACCCATCCCGCGCTGAGAAGTGTGGTATGACGCCTTTCCACCAGTGACCTTCGAACAGATGCCCCGCCTCCTAACCATTTTCGTTGTACGGAGTTCTTGTTCAGGACCTACGGACACCAGATCGGATATTCAAAGTGGTCTTCGTGGGCGATTCAGCTGTCGGAAAAACCTGCTTTTTACATCGGTACGTTTTTACCTGCTTCTGGCTTTTCATATTGGATTACTATAAGGTCATCCCCACTCAAGTGCGTCGGTTTTTATTCGAATAAAACAAAGAAAAAATAAGAATAGAATAAAGAATAAAGAAGAAGATAAAAAGTAATATTTTGGCTCAAGTAAGTGAGTCCCCCCTTCAAGCGGCAATGACCCCAGTGCCCCGAAAGCCTTTGGACCTCTGGTACCTTCGATTTTTCAACAAGTGCGAGTAAATTGCTGTTGATGCCAATTTCGGCGAATGACAAAACATTGTAGCGCTTTGCCGTCGGAGAGTACTCTCGACTGACGAGAACAATTGGAATCGCTCGGCTTTATGTCGGGCGAATGGGGCGATTGAACCCAGGTCTCAGTATTGTTTGTGTCCCAGCACTGCCCTACAATACAGTTACTAGGGGTCTGGCACTATGACGAGCAACGGTGGCCTTCTTGTAGTTGTGTGGTAGCATCCATTTGTCGATCTGATTGTCGGGAACGCCAGGCAATAAACACCGACAGCGACGATTTAATTCTCTGTATAGAGTCCCCTGAAAGCCTTTGATAGGACCGGGATGCGTTTTCACAGTCGTGAATGAGATCTCATGCTGAGAACATTACTGCTAGATGCACAGAATAGGTACTGTATTCGTGCTTCCGCAAGAAAATTAGGTACAACATGCGCACACCCATCTTGATCATCTCATCGGACACAATCATCGGGAAGCAGTGCAGGCAAGGGATGTCAGTCTCGCGGGAGCCCGCCACAAGGTCCAGGCTCTGTGATCAGACATTCAGCGCTTGACTTCATCCACCCTTTTTTCTTGTGCAGGATGAACATTATGGGACCATCCACGACAACAAATTTTTTTCCTTTCCTCCCTTCTTCGAGCTCTTGATAAATATCCTTCCACCTTGTATTTTGAGAACGCCATTACACACAACTGCTGGTCTGGCGCCGGTCGAATTTGAGCAGCGCACTTCCCTCTTATGACGTCTGATTTGAATCGGGCCTGGACTTTCAGTTCTCACTTGTAAATCGGGCTCGCGATCTTTCATCACTCGGCGCTTCTCCTTTGCTACTTTTCGATGAGCTCTCTGTGGGTAGGTTCGCCAAATTTCACAGATACACAGCTGAAGGTACTAGCTCTCCAAATGGTATAGTAGCCCGCTGCCCTATCCCCTTTGCTTTTCTGCCATTCCTCTATATGTCACGGCACTTTTGAATGGGATGACCTAAAAGATGAATCCACATCCACATCAGTTTTTGAATAAAAGCTCTCCTGTTCGAAAACAATAGTGACCATGGGATTGCCGAAGCCGGAAAAGAAAGTTCTGCTGAGGCCACAAATCTCCGGCGATACGGTAGCTCGGGAGACCGGAGTCTGTCATGTGTGGTCCCTTCCTGTGCCGCTTTTTCTCCCACACTGGTCTGCGAGAAAAATGGGGTCCATATCAATGGAGGAGGGCCATATGGCACGTCTGATTCGCTCATTACGATAATCGCCTCGCCGTAAGGGTTGGGCTTAAGTAATTTGCCCTATACCTTCACAATTTTTCTCACAAACAAAAGTAGACAGGGCTCATGCTCACCGACCTACAAAAGCCGTGCTCCACCGCTAATCGCTGGACAGTTGCAAAGTCCGGTATGAATTTTACCTTCCTTCCGCAAGTGAATGGCCCGAGTCGCGAAGCATAAACACAGTTTAGGAAGTAGCCCATGGGTTCTGCAGATTTTACTGGTCTGGGAAGAGCTATGAAGTGCAAAAATCCTGCAATTAATCCTCACATGATCTTGTTTTAGGTTTTGTTATAATCGCTTTAAACCGTTATTCAATGCCACCATTGGAGTGGATTTCACGGTGAAAACAATGAACGTTGGTGATCGAATAATCGCTCTTCAGCTGTGGGATACTGCTGGGCAAGAGCGGTAGGTTTGTCATAACTCCCTTATTGTCACTTAGGTAAAGCATCCGCTGAGGAATCCCTAGGAAGAAATTGTATCTGGCACCAGTCACGAAGAGAGGGTTGTATTTCGGCAGAAGCTCGTGGTCAACAGAGAACTGCGTCAAGGTGTGTGGGGTGCGGAATAAGTGTGAAGGCGGAAGTCGGCAGAGAAGCCCGCAAAAACCTATCTATATTACGAGAGTGGCTTTCACATCAGAGGTCACATAGCTGTTGGGGAATCTTACCGGGAAGGGGGGGGGGGTGGTCGTAAAATGACGCCAGGAGAGGGAGCTGGGTTGTATTGTATTCTCGGCGCTATTCCTGCAGTGGCCATTTACTCGGCTCCTTTCCCCCTCCGCTCGATGGCTCGATTCCGATGAGCAAGGAGACAGAGGGCCGGAGGGGGGGGGGCACCAACCTCCAGAGAAAGGAGTGGTTAGGTCGCACGGACTCGACTCAATAATCCCCATATCATCTGATTGTATCCCCCTGTTTCACACTCGCTAGACGTAGGTGCATGAGAACCCAAATAGCTAGTTGTCGTGGAAGCGACAGGCCCTTGATATGTTGCTGAGACTCATAAAGCTGTTTCATGGAACGACATGCCCTTGAGTGTTACTGCGTGGAATGGAGGGAAGTGGTGGCGCACTCCCTGGCTGGCACGCTTGAACCCACTTTGGTCCACATTTCGTCCACCATCGAGCTCGAACCTCTTCCCGAAATCGTAAGACCTTAGGAGTGAAAGTGTCGGAGGGTAGGTTGCAATGACAACAAAATGCACTCCATATCCCTGAGATGGGAGGGGCGTGGCTGCGGATTTCATTTGAACATGACGTCAGAAGCGCGTTTTTGAAATATTTGCATCTGTGGCAACTGCGACATCTTGCTTTGTGATGAATAAAGGCGTGATTACGTTTGTCAATACATACCATTAAGCCGCCGCCGTGTTCAAATGAAGTGCGTAGCCGCGCCCTCCCCAGCTTCGAGATATGGAGTGTATGACAACTCAGAAGTGCAGTTTATTTGCCAGAATGCCAAGGAGTGGGCAAAACATTGTACAGCATCTGCTCCACATATCATAATCGTTTACTTATCTAAAAAGTGACTAATGTCATTTTCCATTTCATTAAGATTTCGATCGATAACGAAGCAGTATTTCCGAAAAGCCGATGGTGTGCTGTTGCTGTTTGATGTGACATCGGAACAGAGTTTTTTGAACGTTCGAAATTGGATCGAATCGGTCCGAAACGGTGTCGAAGAGTCAACAGTGTTAGCTTTAGTTGGAAACAAAGTGAGATAGACCACGAATTCTGATTATGACTGTCAGATGTTTTTTTTTCTATTCTGATTTCAGGTCGACTTGTTTGGCAGTGACATATCACGGAATGCTGTGTACAAAGCCGGCAAGAGACTTGCCGATGTAAGTCTCTCTTGCTTCACGCCCTCAGGTTCAGATGAAAAAATGTTTGTTATTGTGAAAATTAGTAGACCTTTGGCGCTTCGGTCATCTCGGAAAGACTCGAGGCACTGTTGTACTTAAGGGCTGACTAACCTTGGCGAAAATGGAGGGTGAAATGGGGAGACGGGCAAGAGAATCGTAATTCGCCGCTTCGTCGCGCGCGGCAGTGGGCGCGACGTTTCCTTGATTTGCACTACCCTTTCGATTGGAGCATCGGATTTCATGTAGACAAGGATATGGTGGACACACGTTTATTTTTGGTCCCCCTTTGCGCGGCGAATTACGATTCCCTTGCCACATACTCCTGAAAAAGGCTGAGCCTGTGCTGGAACGACAAAACATTCAGTTCCACAACGCTGTGTCTTCTGCCAAGAACTACACTCCTTGGTGAGAAAAATGCTAGTTCATGATCCCCTCCCCCCCCCCCTCTTTGTTTGTTATGACGATATCAGCTCCAGAAAGCCGAGGAAATCAAACCCCGAAATTTAAAAAAAGTCTATTTCCACTCTATTAAACCTTTACCCTATTTATAGGAATTTCCAGCACCGTACTGCTTCCATGTTTCAGGAATTTGAGATGCCTTTCTACGAGACTAGTGCCTATACTGGATACGGAATCGATTATTGTATGAAATCAATAGCTGAGTTAGTTACCTATTCTCTACTCGAAAAAATGGTTAAAAAAAACTTTTACTCCTGTTTGCACTCAAACTCTTCATAAAGTTTATCACGTCTGCACGTCGTAGGTTGGAGATCCTGGAGATCCCCAGCTAGGAAGAGGTCGTATTTGATTGCTGTAGGGAGGGGTCATATCTGGCTCCGAGAAATGTTTTGTCGTTGCTGACTTTCTCGGTTTTTCATGTTTCATGTGCGCTATATCTAGAACACCTCGTACGTCGGGGAATCCCCAGCGGGAGTCGTATTCGGTTGGCGCGTCTGAAGCGAAAATTTTTTATAGTTCGTCTTTTCTTAGTTTCATGCAGCGTATTAAGGGAGTGTGGGTATCTTCCTCGACTGCTAGATGGGGGGGCGGCGCGGTTAATTTGCCTCTGACAGGGAGGTCTTTCAGGTCGTGGCGCGCTTTTTGAAATGGTTTGTTGCTTGTTGTAGGGGTCCATACAAGGATCACAAAAATGGGTTTCATTTTTGCTATGGTTTCTGTGCGCTTGGCCGTCAAAAACTGAGTGAAAGAATTTGACAAGAATGGGCGGTTTTAACAACCTTAATGGGCTCCTTCTGCTTGTAACTTCGAGCATGCATAGTTTATGAGGTGGTCACTATTAGGCCTTGAAATAGATAATCGATTGAGTCAAAATGGTTAATTATCATGGTTGGTAACACACTTGGGCCATTTTTTTGTCAAGCGCTCCCTTCATGCACCATTTGCTGGTGGCTGGATCGTTGGGCAGTGAGCGTAACACGACGCGTCTGGATGGCTACCGGCAAGGCGCGGACTTCGTGGGATCGGAATCCCTTCTTCGCGAAAGTTTTTTGCATTGTTCCAGCTTTCCATTCATTCGCGTGCCTGTTTGTCTGGCAGTGCCGAAATAAGTCCAAGAAGTGTCGCTTGCGCTGCCCCCGTTAGCTCATGTCAGGAAGCGTTATCTGCAATGAAACACCAATCGCATTATGGTTCAGCGGGTTGGGTTACCCCTGCGGACTAAATTTCTAGCCAAGTCTGACGTTTCGACCTAACTTGGAAAATGTGGGCCATTCTATGGACAATTAGCAGCAGGCTGGGGTCCACCCACCATGGATGACTGGTCTTGGGATGGAATTTTCTACCGGCGGAAAATGATGGCAGGCGGCACGATCAGTGAGCCAGCTATTTCCTTTGCGAAAAGACATGACCGAAGGGTTATTTTAAGGTCCAGTCATCACCAGTCTAGTCGGAGTATTGGCTATCATCCAGGCGTGACCATCTCTACCCCTTTTTTTCAAAGTTGAGTCAGAACCTCGGATTTCCTCAAGGTGGCGTTTCTAGGGGTTGTTCGACCCCTGAACACGAATATGATATCTATTTCGCACGGAGAGAGCTGTGAGTCGCGCTACAGGTGCAAATTCACTGCGCCAGCCCACCCGCAAGAAGAAAAACAGTGAAGGAAAACCTCCATAACTCGCTCGCGCAGAAGAAGTCGTTCCGCCCAAAATTTTTAAGGTAGTTTCGAGTTCACGTGTGAGTACATGATATGCCACTCAACTGAAACTGCCAGGTTGTTTTGTTGCGTCCTGCCTGGATGACACCTTACAAACCAGCCCCACAGTTGTGGGGCATTAAACCTTGTTTCCGGAATATGTTCCACGCTCTCGTTGATACAGATGCAAAACTCGTGCGTAGCGAGTCCGAACCAAGTTCCCGCAGTGTCGTGCCATCCATCGTGCTATCCGCTACGCCATCTGATCCGCAAGCAATGGTCATGAAGGGAGCGCTGACAAAAACATCACTCTTGCGTCGGTGCATGCCAAGTGTGTTACCACATGATACTTACATTTTGACTTTAATCGAATCTATTTTGAGGCCTATTAGTGACCACCTCACCACCTCATAAACTATGCATGCTCGAAGTTACAAGCAGAACGGAGCCCATTAACATTGTTAAAACCGCCCATTCCTGTCAAATTCTTTTCACTCAGTTTTTGACCTACCCAGAAACGCATAGCAAAAATGAAACCCATTTTTGTGATCCTTGTATGGACCCCTACAACAAGCAACAAACCATTTCCAAAAAGCGCGCCACGACCTGAAAGACCTCCCTTTTAGAGAAACTAGATGAGGAAAAATTTTTCCCGCGGTTGCTCGCGCTTTTCGCTGTTTCAGCCGCTTCAACTGTGCTATGTATCTCCCCTCCCCCGTCCACCCCGCAACCTTGGGGAAAAGCTGGAACATTTTCGAAAAAATCCAGAAAGAAGTGGTGGGAGCCAGGGAAAATCTAGGAAATGCTAGGGAAAGGGGAGTTCGTGTTTTACGAAAATTTTCTCCCATAGCAGGACGTGCCCTGACTGAACCTAACGTACATCTCCCTCACGCATGACTTCAGCAGTTTTTAGGGGAAAATGGGGTAATTTCCGCAACATTTCGGGTTGTATTTTGCAAAAATTTGCTCACAACGGTAGGGCGTGTCCTGCGTGGAATGACCTCCATGAAGAAGGAACGGCGCAAGGGGAAAAAAGATAATTTCGTTATTTTTTAATCACAAATTCACTGTTGTGTCCAATAATCAACTTATCAGAAGAGAAAGAAGAGCTTTCACAGAATCAGATGAAAAAGTGTGTGTGAAAAAAAACTGCTTGTGGTCTGATGAAAACATTTTATATGTGTTAATGACACTGTTGCCTTTATTACATTTGTGTTCCAACAGATATTACGTCACTTCAAAGGAAAACTAGAGGAACTGTATTCTGTATTTTGCCAAGAGGTCTTAATACTTGAATCTTATATAACGCCTGGTGTTCTAATAGATGGTCTTTCAAAGCCTGAAAGCATTTCAAAACCTTCAAAATCTCACTAGCCTTACGGAAAGGCAGACTTTGCGATGAAAAGTTCGTAGGTAGCGGGGTCAGAAACAGAAGTGTATGTGCTAGCTGACTTGCCTGAGGAAAAAGGAGAGGAAACCTTGAAAACACTCCGAATAGGGCCCTATTTGTGAGAAGGGAGCGACGAAGTATCGAAGTGGATATCCAGTGAGAGACCAGAGAAAGCAGCGAGAGAGCACGCAAAAGCGCCAGACAGCACAAGGCTTCTCAAGTGACTCCGCCCTCGTTGACATCTGTCAACGAAGGCGGAGTCACCTGAGCAGCCTTGTGCTCTACGCACTCAGACACATACGGACTTGTTGCAGTCCAGCTACCTATTTGTAAATTTAGAAAGTTATAACTGATAGTGGGCCATGCCTTTGAGGCTGTGTTCATACTTTGCCAAAGCGTCTACCAGCGACCACCAGCGTTCACCAGCGCTTCGAGCGTCCGTCAGCGTTAGCGACTAGGAAAGCATGGATATCGATGTAGCGTCTACCAGCGTCTACCGGCGTCCACCCCTGATCCAGCTATCTCCACCCTTTTTCTTCCCCATACTCTACCACCAGTATGCTGCCCTCCTACTTCCCCTCACTCCCTTCTACTGTTCTCTGGTGGCGCTGCGGTAAAGTATGAACGCAGCTCAACGCACGATTGCTCTCAGCCTCTTGCAACTGAGGAAAAAAAACAAGGAAAAATGAACTTTGCTTTTGTATTCTCTGTCCATCCTAAGATATGCAAAAATTGCTTTGAAAAAACGCTTTATAATGTGGAAAACCCTTCTGGTAGAGTGATTGGGTCACACGGTTCATGTATGTTGGCGAAATGCGCTCCTTTTGAGGGGAAGGCATTTAACGGAAAGGTTCTTCCTGAACCCCTCTGCGATACCGCACTCTGATAGGGAATGTTGATGATCTGGCATGTTCGCTCGAAAAAAAGTATTCTCTTAACCTACTGATCTGCCTCGCTCTTTTCCTTTCTTCACTTCGTGGCCCATTGCTCAATCTCTAGAAGAGACCGAAGCAATTCCCCTTCCATTTTCTGATAATCTCTGAAAATTTTGCTCTGTTTTTGGTTCTGAAACTTTTTTTCAGGCGTTTACAAAAACGCGAAGAGCAACATTTACAAGACGCGTTGATGCTGGAGATGGAGCCAACCCATAAGAAGCGAAGTTGGTGTTGCCTTTGAGGGAGCATGACATCGTGATCAAAGCCGTCTTACTCACTTCTGATTACTGTGTAAATTTTTGCGATCCTTCATCATTCATATCGCATTTGAAAGAGAGTTGTCTATATTGTTTACATAAACAAGTGAAAAATCTTGTAATTAGAGAATGTTTGAATTTGTTGAATTTTAAACGCACGAATGAGTCAATCCAGAGAATTTGTTACTGTAAGTAACCAATTAGCGTTTTTCGCGTGGGTGAAGGTTTCCGCAGAATTTTCATGGAGGTTCACTGGTCCCAGCTAAATGGATTTTCACAACAAAGGTCCATTGGACACGAACCCTAATGTCGCGTTACTAGACGAGAGGGTAAGTGCCGAGTATCATTAGGTCCGATGTAAAGTTAAAGGGAAAGATGTGTTTGGAGGCAATCCACTTGCACTGAGATCATGAAACATCATGAGTGTTCGCCAATCCCCTGCTAGTAGGAGCCACTCCATCCCCATTGACCAGATACGATCCCTCGATTCGGGTTGCACTAGGATGACGCTGACTGGGAGCCACTCTCATCGATTTGTGCCTGTCATCAGTAGGACGTGCCACATCTGGGCGACTGAAAACTGGATCTCATGCCCGCTTCACGCAGGTGATTCAGTCATCTTGCAGTTGTCGGTGAGTTAGCCTTCTTAAATCCTTTTCTCCAGCTAACCTGGGTGGCAAGCTTCGCTACTTATGTGATGACCCAGGGCGGAAATGTGGCCCAATTCCTTCAACGTGGGGTCGTTTAAATGGCACGTGACGACTTTTCTGATAGTGAGATGATAAAAACACTGGATTGTGCAGGTGGCACCGGAAGGCACCCATGAGCACGGCGCTTTTCCATGAATTCTTGCATTTGAAAGGACACTACGATTCCAAGTGAGATCGCCATGAGTTTTATAGTTGCCTCACCCTAACGGGGCATTGGTCAGCGCTGCAAGTCCTCTCTGTTTTCCTCTATCCTGTCCCCGAAACAGCCTTGCACATGCGTTAAAACTACAGCCACGGCAGGTAACATAGTGGCTTGAAGGATTGTCCAACTCATCTACGGGGTTTCGAATCTAGTTAGGATAAACCCAACGGCTTGGTAGCGTCACGATTTTCGATCTGATCACTCTTATCAGCCATTTGTGGTTTGCGATCGAATGTGGGGCTTTCGTAGAGCACTGGTCAAGTGGTTTTGCCCTTGTTCTTAAGAGCAGTGGGCACGATAAAGCTACTGGGGTTGTGGGGTAAAGGTGCCTATTAGAGAAGGATACTGTGCCCTGACGCTACGTGGCGCCATTCCAAGCGCCTTCTGGCGGCGTTTTCGCAAGGTTTGACATACCGTGTGCCACTACCGCCAGAACCCCCAGCTCACAAAAGACCGCACCAGTCAGCAATTGATAACGATCCGAGTGCTTGAATGTTTATGAGGCAGCACAGGAACTGCAACTTACTCGTCATTCAGTTTAGAAAGGATATAGGAAAACTCTATGGATGAATATGCTTGAACGCAGGAAACATTATCCGTACAAGCTTAAGTTACAGGAAGGAAACCATCCAGAAGATATGTCGCCGGCCAGCAAAAACTCATGGAGTGATTCACGCTCGCATGCGCCTGAACTCTACACGATTTGTTTCGGAAGTAATAACCGTAACTGTTTTGGTTGTGTTGAAAAAAAAAAAAAAAATGT
>MU940583.1:0-13918 GCA_036418165.1 Cooperia oncophora
ATCCATTATTTCATATTTTACTTCGCAAGCAGTACGAGCATGAGGAATGGTCGTCCATTTGTGGGCGGGCGGGCGTGGTGGGCGTTCGGGTCGGTATGTTGTAGCTTGATAGGGCCTTATAAGGGTACCTTGGAAAAGGCGCTACGCAGCGCCTGCTCAGGGTCGCGGAATTCCGTCCTGCCAGGCGTATTAATCTTACTCGTGTTACAGTTAGGGATTTATCGTACCAACTGCCTCTAAAGGTCCCATTTTACTGGAATAGCGCCTAATATTCCTTTTCTTAGGGTTCAGCTTAGTCACTCCTTGAAAGGGGCTTGGTGATCCTAGCTGTAGGTGGAGTCATCCCTTCTTCAGCGGTTTTTGAGAGCTTAAAGTGGCTGTAAGTTAAAGTTTCCCTTCAGCTTGGAAATTTTCAAAGCCCATTATGGAATTATCCCGCAATGCTTAATCGGTTTTCAATTAGCCTCACACTAAGACTTCTCGATGAGAATTTGCTCAGGACTACTGAAGAAGTGTGTAGTAGATAATTGCCGACAACAATGCTCCGAATGATCTTGAACTTGGGCTATTGATGTGCTAAACAAGTTTGCGTCAGCGCCGTGTTGTTTTCGCAGTCAGCCACCCGTCTGGAACTGCGACTTCGATAGGTTGGTTGTCATGTAAAATGTGTGTGAGAATTGTTTTCGCGGCAGCGTATTTTCCAGAAGGGTACCCCATTCACTCATCTATAAAGAGACCCATAGAGGGCTAGGGTTGCCCATGTTGCAAGACCATCGGGCTATTTTTAGGAGCGAAGAGCGGATGTTTATCACAGTAAATTAGGCCAGAGCGCCGCAGCAGACATTGATTGCAGCGCTACCCTAATGAAGGGACCAAAGCGCATCCCATTATCCATTTTTTTTCTTAGCTGTACTTATATTATCTGTTATCACCTGTATCGTCCTCTCTTCAACCCCCAAGAGCCACACTCGTCCGTACAACACCTAGCTGATTTCAGCGCACTAGTGATTCTATCGTCTCTGGTAAGTGACCTCCGGGGTAAGTAGGGCTAGTAAACTGAATACGATTACCTGTTTGGAATTCTGAAAGTTTCGGCGGCCGTTTGAATGTCAGAGCAAATCCGAGCATTGAGAGAGTCATCTGGTCGATAACCAATATTAGAGCGAGAAGATATGGCCATCGTAGTTGGCAAATACCCAGGTTGTACCTGAAAATGGATGTTTGTAGATTTTAGTGAGGGAATTGAGGTCTTTATTGTTTGTCTCAAAAAAATCGAGTCGCGACTAGGCTAAGGAGGTTCTCCATTATTTCTCACCCTTCTTGAAGTCGGTGAATTGACCTAGGCTGCACGGAAGAATAAGCCCAGAGCCTGGGTTCTTGCTAGGTCCTGTAGAGCAAACCGGCTGCATTTAGGAAAGCGTTCGCGATAATCGGAAAGGGCGGTGGACTCACACTACGCGCTAGTCTTACTCACTGGGGCCGTCTCCTTTCTTCAACGCAGTGGGAAGGCGGGGAGCTTTAGTGTAAAAGATGGGATACAGTTGACGAGTCTCCGCCGTCAGCACCCATGACGTTGGGGCTCCGCCCACTTCAGCATCCATCGGGCCGATGCGGCATGTGTCTTTAAGTTCAAAAATCATCGCGATTCTGATTTGTAGTCGAGGACATGGCGCATTCCAGATGGATTGGACAACGCCCATTACTAATCATCAGAGTATGCATTTCTCATAAATGACAAGGGAACTATCTCGCATTTTTCCTTTTTGTGGATTGCGCCGCGACTTTCTTTACGATGGGTTTTGATATAAATTGTGATGTTTAGGGCACTTCCTGCCTTAGGGGAAAATTTCTTTCGAAGTGTGATCCCCCTCTCTTCACGTCGCAGCCTAAGGGGGCGGAGGAGGAGTCCTCTAACAATGTGGGCTGCGCGTGAAACAGTAAAAATCATCTACCAAATTCCCTCCGACGATCAAATAAAACCCCTCCGCTGAATATTCCCTTGTGTACAACGCACCCTAGATGTAATCCTCGTCAAACTTGTCCTCTTTCTATTTACTGCTCTGAAGCTCTGCTCTGCCTGTCATACGTGGGCGTTGGTGGGTTCGAACTCACAGATAAGTGCAAAAGGACGACTGGAGATTGTTTTCGAGGGATGGCTGTTTTGATGACTGCTTGATGGTTGCTTTCTTCATAGCGCTGGGGACAATTGGGTGTGTTTATCGGCACTGCAGGGATCTCTGGGACGTTGTGTAGCATACGTTCGAATACATGATATCATTCACAAACCGTTTAGAGTCGCAGATTTCTCGTACACGAGCGTGGTCCCATCCTGATGGAAAGATCAGACATCCGGCAAGCATAGATAGAACTGTAAAAACTGACGAAAATGTGGAAATCGCCAAAATCTTGTAAAAAAAAGTAGCATTGCACTCACACGAAAATAGATGCAGCCATGAGCACAGCAAGAATACGTACCGATCTCGTAACAGGATAAGTAACTGAACGAGAATTGATGAATTTCAACAAGAACAGACACAAACGAGTACGGTAGGTTTAATGTAATTTTGTATTTCAAATTACGAGGCGTAGAACACGATATTAGGGGTGACCGGTCTGAAATGCGGGAGCTGAGAAGAGACAGAAGACCATCTGCATGTGCTGCAGGTATATTGAAGCCACGGATAAGATAAGGCCAGAATGTTTCGAATGTCCCAGGTGACTCGATCCGTGATGATAGAACTTATGCTCCTTTCAAAACTTGAAAATTGGCAGAAAACGTCCACGAGGCCAAATTGTCAAGGCTATGGACACCCGATAAGCCCGTGCCGTTGCCCTCATCGTCGTGATGGGAGTTTCTCAAGCTCGCTTTTATTGGAAACTAGCATACTTTACTTCCGTTTTCGAATGCCACGAACTGCAATCGTTGGACGCGAAGCGGTTTAGTCAATAGATACCCCATTAAGGCGGAGTCACGCCCATCGCAGGAGCGTAAGTCATACATGTTATGCCACCTCTTGGATAAACCAACTTTTTTCTTTCAGCTTTTAAGAAGGAGGGGACCATTCGGGACGGAGCAGCGAACAGTTTGACCCCGCCCACACGATCAGCGTGGATTGTGCCCTTAATCAATGAAAAATAATCGCGGATAGGCAAGTACTTACCAGAATTGAGAAAACTGCCAACGAGCTGAGAACTGATAGCCTCACGATGAGAAGTGCAGATAGCTCAAAAGCGCCGTAACAGTAACGAATCCTAAATTGATATTGAACAAATGAAGGTGAAATCGGCTATTGCTTGCATTGCGACAGAAGCTATACGGCTGTCTGTGCCGTCCACAATGGGTTTTGTGGGCGGAAACAGACAACTGGGTGGTCCCACCCAGAGATTTTCTCCGATCATGTTGAGGGAACGCACAAATAAGCATCTGACGCTAGGAAGAAATTGATTCTTTTAGCGATTTGAATGGAATCACTGATCTGAGCTCAAAACGCATGAAAAAAGTGGTAAAAGGCGGAACCCAGACTGTGCCAAGACGCGGGACTTGGACTAACCATGAGTCATTTTTCAGTTTTTTTCGGGGAGAATGAAATTCTGGGTGGCAGCCAAAAAATGAAAGGAATCAATTACGAATGGAATGTGGAGAAAACTCACTCACCCACATCCTATAAGACATTCCATTAGTGCTACAGTAATTGTTACAGACGAAACCTAGTCGTTAACGCCACTCGTCATTTCCTATCCATGCTGGATGAATCAGTACGAGAAATTGCAATACAGCTGGAAAGGGAAGTGTGAGGGTATAGTCGTTAGGTCCGAAAATACATCCTCTCCCACCTTCCCATGGACCAATCGATAATCTTTTCGGTATTAATTTTCTGAAGAATTCAGTATTCCACGATTACAGTTTTTCACAAAAAAGAGTTGGAATCCTCAACCGCACAACCAGCGATGATTCGTAGTTAGCCGTAGAATGACACGAATGTGGATCGGTTTGCACGGCCTGCTCACGCACTTATTCTACGATCGGGCCTCACAATTTCACCTGAGCTGCAGTGTGACCTCCCAAACAGGGATACCATATGGGCTTGGAGCCAAGACGCCCTGTGCGAGGAGCCACTTTGGCACGGGCTCTTTGAAGAGCACGTACGCGGCGTTCTCGCGCTCAGCTGATACGATATTAGGCTCACGACCAACGTGGCTCACTCGCACCATTTCGCTGCTTGACAGGAGTTTAGCTGTTTTTAACATGAACTAACAAAGGAAATGGGGCTAGATGACCCCTCCAAGACCAGCAGCGCCCGTTATCCGTGTACAGGGGATGAAGCTACTTTTTAGGGACAAGTGCACAGCAATTTTGAGGTTCAGATGTGTTTTCAAGCCAGCGCACGTCGCGCGAGCGCCAAGGGGTTTCGACAATAATTACATGGGGTTAGGAGGATCCAACCACTCCCCCCTCTCCTTCTTCCTGAACTGTCTTCCTTCTCAACAGAGGCTTTTGTTTGAGAGGATGACCATTCTCCTGCGCAGGGGGCTTTTCCAAAAGCTGCAAAGGGGTGTCAAGGGATTCCGAGCTTGGTTTGTCTGTAACGTGACGCCAAAGTTGGCTCTGCGAAAGCCTTCAAAGAATATTGAGTTGTGGGCAAAAGTAGTGACCCGGGCGGGAACCGATTCCATTCGATCAGACAGAGAGGGTAAGAAGCAATCTCGCTGGCGTAGTGGATACGCACTCTCGCTCGGCAAGCGTGAGGTGCGGGTTCAAGTCTCGTCCGGGGTGTCACGACTTCTGCTCATAATTCAGCATTATAGGTTTAGACTTGCGAGGGTTCTGACATGGATTTCGAAGGGGCTCTTTTCAGAAGGCCATGGGGCCGAATGAGCTTACACATGCATGGATCTCTACAGTCTAGCGAATGGTCAATTTGTTGGTTCAAAATCTTTGAGAGAAAATAGCAGCGAGAAACGGGTCAGAACTTCTCGATGGCGGCGCTGTTGATGAAAACAAATTGCAGTATCCAGCTCTTAAGTGGCTTATTGCTCAAAAAAGTGGTCCGCAGACACTTTAGAGCAGCCTAGCTCTGAGCACTGAACCGGATTTCACTGCACTTTCAATTAGAGCAAGTAGAGAAAATTCAAAAATAGCTCAGGAATAAAATAAAATAAAAAAATGCGAAAATAACTCCAGGAATTAACATAAGATAAAAAAGCAATAGGTTACAAATGTGGACAATCATAAGCAATGCGAAAGCCTTGAAGCGGAGGTTTCCCGCTCACATTTCCGATGAAATATGTATCAGCAAATCTAGTTCTAGCCTTTGACTTCTTGGCTCTTTACGGACGCGCCATAATTCGACTCTCACTGGAAACCTTGTGTAACGCTCAAATGCATACTTTTCGTCTATGCCTGTAAGCGAGGAAAAAACCGAATATGCAAAGCATTCGTAACTTCAGAGCTGGCCTAGGTAGTGAATGGTAACCTTGTTTTGGGGGAGGGGGAGAGCATGGTCCGGATGTTTGACCCTCTTATTCCCTTTTGCCCCTGCCGCAATTCTGCTGCTTTGAAAAAACACGACATAAAAAATGAAAAGACATGAGTGACACTTCTTACTTGTGCTGAGGGCACTGAGCACCCATATAGCTCCGAGAACACGCCAGTTCCGCACGTAAGTGGAGTGATAGGAGAGGAGATATTGCCGCATTTTGTTCAGGGTGAGTAGAAAATAGGAGGAGGCAAATCTAGGAATACCTCGGCGGACGGTGGAGGGGCGGACGGTGAGATGTCACCTCATGCGTGGCTGGTCGCTACCGTTCAAATACGACGTGTCCGCTTGTCAGCGATGACCGCTCGCCCCTCGAAATCGGCGATAATGGCCAGGTTGTTGAAATGGCCGAGCTTTTGCGCTTGGATGATAGAAAATGGATAAAACATGGGGTCAGTGGCACACGTTCTGCATTCGTTCGGATTTGCTTTCGTATACGGATGCAATGTGGTTATTACAGCGACTTTCGGAGTCCCATACAGAAGAACCCACTTTTTTGTCCTCTTTTTTTCCTTTTTCTAATCGTCGAGCAACTCCTAAGGAAGGGGATTTCCAGCAGTTCGGGCTAGAACCATTCCACTGTTCCACCTCTGATCCGCGGAGTGGGAGCGCAGTTTCAAGGTCCAGCCGATAATAGGTTTCTAGGATATCTGGTGTTACAGTCAGGATGGCACTGAACATCAAACTATAGTAATTTGCTCAAAAGGACAATTACCAACTGGTAGATCCAGTAGAGGAAGATTGGGGGGCCACACAAGTGTAAGCTCTTCTCCTTGGAGCTATATCCTACTTGAAGTTTTACAGGAGATGATACGGTGGCGTAAGGCACTCTTGGAAGAAATGCTTGGTCCGTATGAGTCTAGGTCCGAGTTCCCTCCCCCCACACCTCGGTCCGAAAGCCAAATCTCTGATCCAGAGTTGTACGGGCCAAGCCTTCTTTCTTATTTTCTCTCGCTGAATCAGATTCGCAAGGACGATTGAAGAAGGGGCTTATATATGACCCCCGAGAGCTCTTGCATCACTCAGCTCGCATGCAGATTGAATGTACTATTTCAAGTTGAAGTAGAGTGCGTGGCGCCTCCCAGATTAGCCAATTGTCTTTGAAGTCTTACTCTCTTATGAATACACCAGTCGGATCGCCCGGCTGACGCCGAGCTCTCCTCCTTCTTTTTAGCTCGGCTTCGCCGAGCTGGCCTGGCTTCGCCAGGCGCACATCATAACGGGATGGAATTAGTTAATTGCATGAGCTGCTCATATTGCGCGGTAGTGGTCGAATCATAATAGACAGAGTAACCTAGCGAAATCTGCACCCCTCAGAGTTGCGGAAGGCGTGTGGTTTCGGCCATAATGGGGGGCCCGTACGCCCATTCTATACGTAGATCCCCGAAATAGATGGAAGTAAAAATATCAAATATGTGGTTGACAGTAGTAATGAACAACTTCCGACTGTTTATGATACCTGCATACACTACAGCAACAATAGCCGTTACGTCATAAGGACTATGTCATTCATCATCCACCTCGCACGGTCGATCCAAAGTGCTCCCTCACCCCCTCTAGGGATGAGTACATTTTCTTAAAGTGGGCTATCAAGAGTGGTTGGCTGCTAGGATAAAGCTTTTCAGCATTACTGGGAGATGCTTTTTGAGCGGAGGTGATGGCACCTCAGGATGGTCGTGAATTGTATTATTTATCTTTACTTATCAATTGATAAATTGCTTGTCACTCGTCATCAATGTCGCTATCACTAAAACTCCATAATTTCGTGGTGTAGAGGCTCCAGCGTTTGATTGAACAACAACTGCATCGTTCTCTATCAGGCCCTATCAGCTGTTATCATTTCTTGCCACGCCGCGTCGCATTCTCTAACCTGTCCCTTGCATATATTTGCCTGAAATAACGCTAACTGCATGTCTGCCCCTCTGTTTCATGACCGCGTTATGAGTATGTTGTCCTTTCCACTCTAACTCCCTTTATCAGCGGCTAGCAGTTCTTGTCACCCACATATTCCTGTGCCATAACCTATATCATACCTTGAAAAAACGCATAACTATATCAATACGCAGCTGCCACGCCAGCTAAGTCGCTGCAATGGCCGGAGTGTACGAATCGTGTCTATATATAGCGGATGCCGATATTCACAACTCAAAACATTGGTATTGACTACTATGCCAGTAATCGTTTCTGTTTGCACTAGCGGTCGTTTTTGCTCCAGCGAACTCGAACACCGTCAGGCCTGCGTATCTTTGCGGCAGCGTAGCGTAGCGCTCAGCGTACGCCAGCGGCAGTGCCGAAGAGAGGATGCATATCGATCTAGCTTCACCAGCGTCACCAGCGGCACGCTAGCGTACGCCAGCGTTTCTCCAGCGTTTCACCAGCGTTTTGCTAGCGTTTGCAGCGGCAGGGGAGTAGAGACTATGTGGCCGTAAGAGACGCGCAATCGATGTGTATTGTAGAGACTATATTTTTATTGTTTTTATTTTTTTTAGGTTTTTTTTTTTTTTTTTTTTCGATTGCCGTCAGAGACGCAGTAATCGATGTGTATGTGTAGAGACTATGTGGGCCGTTCAGAAGCTGTATCGGATGTGTATTTGTAGAGCTGAGAGCGAGTGAGAGGACGTCGCGCAATCGATGTGTTTTGTTACCCTGCCCAGCTCTTCCCATAGTCTCTACTTCCTACTCTGCAAACGCTTAGCAACGCTGCTGGAAACGCTGGAGAAACGCTAGCGTACGCTAGCGCACGCTAGCGTACGCCAGCGTGCCGCTGGTGACGCTGGTGAAGCTAGATCGATATGCATCCTCTCTTCGGCACTGCCGCTGGCGTACGCTGGAAGCGCTACGCTACGCTACGCTGCCGCAAGTATGCTAACTGCAGCTGGAAGCATGTGTTGCGGACGACAAACCATTGACATATGTACATCATACATACATACATACAGTACATATCATACATAGATACCAGGACCGACAAACGACACAAAAGTTAGTGCTTTATAGAATAGAAGGATGTTGAAGAACAATGTTTATAAAGTTTATTCACATATTAAAAACCTTTGATAATGTCCATATTCAGAGCAAATTTATGCAATTCACACTGTAGATAAACAACCAGTAGTTTCCATAGTGAACGGAGACCTTATAGCCCACCGTTTTATAGAATAGGTAGACATGTGAACCCAGGTTTTATAAGAAGGCGCTGTTCGGCTTGGGAGGGGCGTCGTGCTTTTTCGACAGTTTCTTTTGCTAATTCATGTGAAATCACACGTCCTTACTTGGTGAAGACCCGTAAGACTCTATCGAGTACTAAGAAGCTCCCGAATGCAAAGCTTTACAGAAATTGACAGGTCTCCCCAAGAAGAGTCGGCAGTGATCGATGGGCATCAGAAAATTGTCCCCACCAAGCCAAACTGCGCACCATCAAGCACCCCACCCTTGCTGTACGGAAATCATAGACTTTCGCTTTTTCGCTCTTACGATAGTGCAGAATTCTCGGCGGAATTCACGATGTCGTGCCAGGAACAGGGCAAAATTCACCATAATCTGAAGAAGTAGATGGTTTTTGAGTTCTCGGATTGATCGGACTCTAATGAGAAAAGCACATTCCGCATTTATCGCTGGCGGGGTGGTCACCCTGGACACTTCCCCACTTCATGATTCGAATCTGCTTTCCCGTCTCGAACAAAGGACTCACCAATGAAATGACTCAAATCGTACCAGATGCCCCGCCCGCGCTAGTTAGCGCTGCGGAATATATCTCAAAAAATAGATTACCTTGTTAAGGACGAGCGAATTGAGAAGTAGGTACATTGCTTGCGCGGTGTATACACGGCAGTACAGTAAGATATCAGGTATCACTATCAGTACAATAGCGTTGAGTGTTGACAAACCTTAATGCTTATAATCAAGTATTTGCAGGCCATACCTGGTATTTGAAGTGGGGACGATGGCAAGGACAAACACTGCAGCATTCTTGAATTAAGGCGCGGATGCGCTTCGCTGGGATATTGGAACTTTGGGGTAGTTTGTCATCATTAGGAATCCACTACAAGACAGGATGACAGTTGCCTCAAACTGAGATACCCCACGAACTACGATACCCCACGAACACAACGTTTCTACACCATGTTGAGAGGACGTACGCAGCCACACCTACCCCATCTAGGGGATATGGAGTACTTATGAGTTCGTACCGTGCAGAAATGCGGGAGGGGCATTTGGCACTGCTAACGTGGCCATGCATTTTTTTGCTGCGGACGCTCCAACGCGTCAGTGGGTTGGGCCGCGGGGAGCGCACGACCTCTTCCATGTATTGTCTCTCACTGGCTTTCAGCGACTGTGAAGAGCATGTTCTGGCGGCCTAACCTAATCTTGCGAGCCTCCCGGACTGGTACCTTGTCAAAAATTCGAGTCCTATCCAACCATAGACATAGGAGCAGCGACTGCGATGGTTCCGACACATTTCCCAATTAGCGGCACTTCGTTTAGGGAAGCAATGGACTTAGGACCCAATGAAGTCAAAACCATGCGCAGAGAAGGCTCTGAGGAGCAAAGGGCGAAGTCTAACAGCAGACGACCCTGTTTATGCTCTCTGACGCTTAGGAGAAGGAGAGGACTCAGAACGAATTATTAATGGCAAATGTAGTGGTCTGAGGTGCGGTACATTGCGGAAGTGACTGAACAGGCCTTGAACGGCCTCACGCGTTTTTATGGCAAAACAAAGGCACATTGCCAGAAGTGTTGTATTGCATGTGTCGGGTGAGTGATTCAAGCAATTTTTCTGGTAATTGTCTCTTCAAATATTTATTTTTCAAGTTCCGAAGAACTCTGCTGAGCGGAAACACCAGAGTTCCGTCACTCCTTGCTCTGACGAAGACAACGTCGGGACAATTATGAATTTGGGCTGTGCATAGGTCAAGCTGCAGGCTCACTGCTGCATGCATAGCACAGCAGCTGTGAGAGTTTTTATGAAGATGCGGGAGACCAAGCCGCATTCTCGGGCACGACAAGATGCGCTCGTTAATCGCCTTATGTGTTTCGCTGATTGAATTGTTTGTCAGTTCTTTGGAGACACAATGCCCTTGTTGGTTTAATTGGTGGCCTCGTAAAAAGTGGGAATAGTGAGTGATTTAGCTCACGAATTAAAAAAACCATGGTCTCCCCACTTCGTGTGACGCAGCAGAGGAGTCACAGAGGCTTACATGGGGATGACTATCATGACAAAAGTGCGCTTTTTGGGACAAGCTCAGCTTATGAGAATGAAGCCCACATGTATCTTTCCTGGAACCCGAGCCTGTCATTCACATTATTTAAACCAGCGCGCACCTTACATCTATTCAAGGTTTCGGAACCCTCCGCTTCCATACTCCGCAATTCTTGTTTTCTCTTTAGCTGAAGCTTCGTCTTTCACGATCATGTCCATCGGTTTCTTCTTGGGATACCTGCAGTCGCTTGACCAAGGCTTCGAAGTGCAGCGCTCTCCTACTTAGCGGGTCCTGAGGCCATCTGAGCACGTGTCCGCACCTCGCAGTCGCTACTCCCTCACCTTGAGTTGGATAGGAGCCTAACTTTGGACTAGGCACTAAATGAGAGATCCGCAAGCATCAGAGGCCCGGAGGGTCAGGTTAGGTGCATAATGGAACTTCCGCGATAAGCAGTCCCATGCAGCAGCTTTGTCATTTTTCAAAAACAGACGAGGTATTTGAACCAAATATAGACTCACCCAATAGTAATGGTCCGCATGAACGGGCATTATCGTTCTGCATAAAGTCTCAAGTTTGGTTTTGGTGGGCGCTGGGGACGTTCAAAGCAAGGTCCTCTAGAATTGTCTTTCAGTTACTGTACATTGTTCCTGTGATTCATTAATTGGCAGTGCATCTGGATGATTTGGATTTCGGGTAGTCACTATTTTCAAAAAGCTGACATGTCACCGACTTTTCTCAAGTTACCCCTATTTTATAATTCCTTAACTGAGTGGACGTTCCGGACACTGCCACAGACCCTGGGCCAAGGATACGACTGAATTCTACTCAGAGAACGACATCACACGGCGCGACGCATTCAGGATGGCTACCTGAAGCAATTATAAGTCGTGTATGTCACGACGATGTACCGTATCGCAGCCAGGGCACGTCGGCGCCCCATCCTCCTTTCCCTGCAAAAACTGATAGGAAGTTGGCAAAACTGGGGAAGACTGTTGGTAGGACAGTGGACAGGAAGGAGGGATCGTACCAAGGAAGGTGGATTCCAGGAGGGGCTTCGAAAAATTCACCCCTAATGGCGGGATGGGCCTGCTGCCGGTTTCGGACCGTGTGGATGCACAACCTAGCACCGCACCACCCGGGCAGCGTTCCACTGAACGTGCTCCGGCACATCAAACTATGATACGCCAAACAGATTCATCCTGCCAAAAACAGCCACATGGCTCAAAATGATCACAGCTTCGTCAAATAATATTATGAAAAAGTTGAAAGAAAGCGGGGGAGGGGCACTGTTACACAATTTTCAAGCCGTACCAATCAGAAAATCGCTCTAAAATAATAATTTCCCATCGGAAGCACTTGCCTTGCATAGTAAAAATGAGACGATGACATATACGAGTGCGGAAAGAATCACGCACCCACAGCGATGAGCTGTTAATAATAACTTGAGGTCTGGATAGGTGTAGTCAAAACACAACGCAAAGACAGATCCTTTGAACTGAAATTTATAAAGTTGAGAGAAATGAAAACGCCGGAGTGGAGTACAGAACTACTTCCAGGGAGAGTTTGATACTCGGGTGCCCACTTTGGGACATGACGCCGCTCTAGTGCTGAAAGTCTCGGACTTTCGTTGTTGCCACTATGCGCAACAGGGAAAACGCGCTGCTCCAGCAGTAGAGAGAACAACTTAGAAGTGAGAGGGCGCCGACAGCGGACGCGTTTCCTATGGTTGACATGGGAATAGACTGCGCTGCACGGCAGCGAGGTGAAGTAAAGGAGGCGACATCCGCGAGCATTCGTTACCGCTCGACATACAATACTGCTCAGCGGCCCCCCTCCCCAACTTTGAACGGATCTGTCATAGAAACGTGCTTTGGGTGACCATCGGAGAGTGGCACCGCTGCTGTCAAGCTGGCGGACCCATGCTCTCGTCTCTTCCAGCACCCTCGGCATGACAAGACACAACTTGTTGGGTGGTGTACGCAGCTTTGTCTATTTAGTTGCCCCACCGAGTTTTGCAAATGATGATGCAGATTACAAAGGCAAACTCAACTCGTAAGTCCATAACGACATATTTGGTTTTACTTAACATAATAACGAATGGCAAATAAGAAAAGAAAGGAAAAAAAAAAACTAGGTAATAAATAGGTCTTACATAGAATTTTCAAAATACAATGTACAAGGCAACCACTGCACACTCAGAGCACATAGTAAGTGGATACCAAACTGCCGTTTGAAATGCCATATGGGGAATGCGATAGCCAGTAAGCGATCAATTGACACGAACAGCACCATTTCTCCTGGAAGGTTGTTCGAATACTATGAAATTATTATTGACTTTTGTGTGATTTGAATTGAATTGATTTGGAATTTTTGACGAGTGCTCCACCTCTGACTGGGGATGGTAAGTGGGATGGGGAGGGGGGATGTACCAGAGAGAAGGATGTTTGGAGGGGAGGGGGCTGTAATTTGTTAGAATTCTTCTCAACGGAGATTCTATGAGGTGCCAAAAAAGAAAATGAGAAAAAAGAAAACCTTCACGTCCACATTTCTGGAAGAGACCCTATTTTTAGACCGGGAAACATTGAGCACAACTGAGGGGTGGTAGTCGGAGACAAGTAGCTACAGAAAAGGCCCTGGCGTTGGAGGGGATTTTTACCAAGCCACAGAAAAGGCCCTAGCGTTGGGAGGAGTTTTGGAAGTATTCACCCTTTACTGCCCCAATCATCCGGAATTGAGCCAGTTTTGACCGACTTTTCTCCGTGGACAGATTTGGCTCAAATGTTGTCTCCTGGGGTAGTTTGACCTCCTGAATACGAATATCACATTCGCTTACCCGAAACCTTCTGGCGCCCGCGCCACAGGCGCCGGTGATTTGGGGTATTTTGGCGCCGGCGCCTGTAGCGCGGGCGCCAGGAGGTTTCGTGCCGAGCGGATGTGATATTCATGTTCAGGAGGTCAAACTACCCCTGGGAACAAGTTTTCAGCGAATTTGGTGATTTAGGGTATTTGGCGCCGGCGCCTGTGGCGCGGGCGCCAGAGGTTTCGTGCAGAGCGGATGTGATATTCATATTCAGGAGGTCAAATTACCCCAGAAGACAAATTTTTAGCCAATTCCGCTCATGGAGAAAAAAGTCGGTCAAAAACTGGCCAGATTTCGGATGATTGGGGTAGTAAAGGGTA